>JADRCG010007976.1:9742-120192 GCA_019844195.1 Rhabdomys dilectus
TGTGTGTGTGTGTGTGTGTGTGTGTGTGTGTGTGTGTGTGTGTGTGAGTGTGCGTGATTCATTGCTAATTCAGAGAGACAATGGGCAGGTGCAGCAAATACTTGTGACCCTCTGATAGCAAATCATATTATCTAATTACTGCTACATAAAAGTCCCACCTCTTTCATCCTACTCAGCCATTGACCATTGTCTTTTTATTGAATAATCAAAAAACAACTGGGGACAGGGATCCTCAGTCTCTGAAAATTCAGATTCAGGTGTGATTTTTTTGAGTTAACATGTGTGCCTAATTAAGACAAATTATGCCCAATCTCTAACACACTTGCTGTCAACAAGTAGTGGACTTGTGATGAACAAAGTACACCATTTTACTTAAAGTGGGAGTTAAGTTTGGATTCCACTGGAAGAAACATGCAACTCTGTGAGGCTTGGAACATGTCTGATTGCCAGAGCACCAGAAGCAGGAGCATGGGAACCTGACTCTGAGATCCTAGCACACAGGTAAACATCAGGGCTGGTTGTATGCTTACCACTAAACTGAGTACTGGGAGAGGCAGACACAGGAGGATTGCTTGGGCTTGCTGGCTTCCAGCCTACTTCCAGGCACATTGAGAGACTTTGTCACAAAGGTACAAGGAGACAGGGAATGACAAGGACACTTGATGTCCTCCTCTTGAATGTACACAGTTGCAAGGACATGTGCACATTCAAAACACACATGCTTTTATTGGTGAGTTGTTAATTTGCTTAAGCTTCTGGGTTGTTGTATACATGCTGCACCTGCCCAAGAGCTGGGGATTAATGAATGAAAGCACACATGACAGCTTAATTTTTAATATGTGTATCTAGCTCAATGGATGAGCACTTCTACTGCTCATAGCACACAACCACATATTCCTCTCAGATATTCCTGAACTATCATTTCCTTATCTATT
Organism: Rhabdomys dilectus; assembly: GCA_019844195.1. Lineage (NCBI taxonomy): Eukaryota > Metazoa > Chordata > Mammalia > Rodentia > Muridae > Rhabdomys > Rhabdomys dilectus. The sequence continues at coordinate 10,678 of JADRCG010007976.1, forward strand.
TTATTTTCAGTTCTTCAAACCAAAGGGTGACAGTGGACCTTGGAGCTGCTTCCCCAGATTCTAACATGAGGGAAGGCCTCTAATTTTGATCTATCTGCTCCTCTGTCATTGCAATTGTCTGGCTTCATGCCAGTCAGCCTCTTTCCTGTGCAATCTAAAAGTACCACCTCCATCCCTCTTCCCAGTCATTGGCTGTATGGCAATTCTTTATTTCTAATCAAAGACAGCTGAAGGAGGGACCCTCAGCATCTGGAAGCATGAATTAAGATGAAGCACTAGAATCATTCCCCAACATCTCACTCTTTATGTCCAATAAAAAAGGCTTTTCCCTCAAACATAAATTGAACATAAACATACCAATATCTAAATTACAAACATTGATATGTAATTAACATCCAGTCTATCATATTGTCAACTAAATATTCTACCAGCTATCCTAATTTAAAGAGTTTACAATTCTGTACCTGAATCTTGTTCTAACTTTAAGTTGTATTACCATCTGTAAACCAAAATTTCTTTTTTTTCTTTTATTGAATTTTTTAAATTTATATTTCAAATGTTATTCCCTTTTGCCCCAACCCTCGGGGAATTCACTGAGGATTGAGGGGAAGGGAGCAGATGATTGAATGGACAAGAGACACAAAGAAGAATAACAAGTCTTAAAAGTTCTGCTCAAGTGCTTAACCTCTAATTTAAGGCGGCAGGTTATAAAGACATGGCAAAATGGGAAGTTTAGACAAGGACCATTGCTTAAGGTCATCCCACTGTTGTACTCTCATTGCCTAAGGTGATCCCACTGTCACAAATGGTTCACAGGAAATACCAGACTTTCTTTAAATTCCTGGGACCAGAGATAGTGAACATCCTTTCTTAATGTTGTCTGACTAGGCTTTCCAGAACGGCAGGTAATTTCATGGGTTCTCTTAGAACAGCAGGTAATTTCATGGGTTTGGCTCCTCGCACCCTTTCCAGGTTTCCCCTACAGAAACCCCTTATTCAATCCCCCCACCCTCTTGCTTCTATGAGGGTGCTCCCCCCTCATCTACCCTTTCTTGCCTGCCTGCCCAGGCATTCACCTACACTGGGGCATTGAGCCTTCACAGGAGCAAGAGACTCTCCTCCCATTGATGGCCAACAAGGCTATTCCCTGCTACATATGCGGCTGGAGCCATGGGTTGCTCCAAGTATACTCTTAGTGGTTTCTACCAGATATTCTGACTTTAAGACTTTACAGTTTCATACCTGAATCATGTTCTAACTTTAAGTTGTATCACCATCTGAAAACCAAACTTTCTCTATCATCTTCCTCAATGGTAAACAACTTACATTTTATCTTTCCTGCAGCTATCGCATACTTCTCTATATTCTTGAGTGTACATTTTGTAAATTTACTTATGGTTTTTGCTTCCCCAGAACCAAGCAGGGGATTAGCCCATGGGACTGTTTCCCTGGATACTCATATGTTGACATGCCTTTAATTCTGATCTCTCTGCTCCCTTCATGGTGATTCTTTTCTTGGCTCCCTTATTTCCTTGCTTGGGTAATGTAAAAGTCCTGCCTCCATCTCCATGAACAGCCATTGCCTGTATATCAATTATTTATTACCAATCAAAGAAGTATTTATTACCAGATGGAGGCAGGGCCACTTAGCATCTGGAAGCATTCATTTTTGGGAGGTCAGTTAAGAGACAGCATTATACTCAAGTATCAACACATGCACATAAGCATGGTCTTTGAATCTTCAGATAGGTTTTCTTTGAAAGAGCATAGTAATTTGTCTGTAGATGAAAAGAGGCAATTCTTGCCTAGTGGTTGTCTCACTACAACTGGAGTAACTCCAAACATGCTCAATTTCTTCTTAGAATCCAAGACAGGGAAGCTGTCAGGAGCAGACAGGTCTCTAATCAAAATGAACAATTATACAGAAACATTTGTAACGTTAATTCTGTGTACTTCTGACGTTTTGAAAACCATCTGTCCATGTAAGGCAAGCTGGACTGTTGTCCGTTAACTCCTCTCAGCTATTTCTAAATAAAATACAGAAAACACCCTAACAATACACTCAGAGTCATGTATTTGCTATATATAGATCCTTAACTCACAGGCTAACCATCTGAAATCAGTTTAAAAAGTTAAAGAAGGCCTTGTATTCTTAAATGTGTTACATAGGCACAATGCCTATGAGAGTAACAATATTAATCTTGCTTTTATATCAATAAGAAACTCATACCAATGAAAACCTTAAACTTGAAATCAAAGTAAATTTTGTACCATTTAAGAAATTATAACTTCATCTTAATAACAATTATACAGATTTCTACCAATAGGTTATGGCTATACAATAACTCCTAGCTATTCCCCCCTGTTCCAACAAAATCACTACTTTTCCGTAGAAAGACAGCCCAATATTAACCACCTCAGTCCCCCAGCCCAGGGAATAGGGGCGCCGACTCTTCATTAACTTCTTCAAGCTGATTAGGGGCATTGAGATATTAGAAGAGAGGTGGGGGGAAGAGTAAATTGATAAACCTCTGATGCTGTGTCTTCACTGCACCCAGCTGGAATTCCAGGACACCAGAGGTTCGAGCATCTCTGCTCAGCTTGCTTGATGAGTAGATACACCAAGGCTTTGTATTCTGCAATATACAATTCTCAAAACAAATTTTAGTATCAAGATAAGTTTTTGTTTGAATTCTGGAATCTAGTCTTCTGGTAGCCTGCCGCTGTCATGTCTAATCTATATAATTCTGGGAGTTTCTATGAGGGTGTGCTCCCACCATCCTTCCATTCTCACCTCCCTGATCTGGAATTCCCCAACACTAGGGAATCCAAACTTTCAGGCACCAAGGCCCTCCACTTCCACTGATGCCTAACCCCTTACCCTATACCCCCTCCTCCTATTACTGTAAGAGTGTGCTCCCACCACCCTCCCATTCCCACCTCTTTGCTCTCAAAATTCCCTAACACTAAGGAATCCAAACTTTCAGGCACCAAGGCCGTTCACTTCCACTGATGCTTGGCAAGGCCACCCTCAGCTACCTATATAGGTGGAGCCATGAGTCCCTCCTTTTGTGATTTTGGGCTAGGGAATTTAGAATGGCTAAATTTTTAGGACCATTTGCTTGAAAAATTGTTTTCCAGCCTTTTACTCTAAGGTAGAGTTTGTCTTTGTTACTGAGGTGAGTTTCCTGTATGCAACAAAATGCTGGGTCCTGTTTATGTATCCAGACCATTAGCCTATGTCTTTTAATTGGAGAATTGAGTTCACTGATGTTAAGAGATATTAAGGAACAGTGATTGTTGCTTCCTGTTATTTTTGTTATTAGAGGTGGAATTATCTTTTTGTGGCTATCTTCTTTTGGATTTGTTGGAAGAGGATTACTTTCTTGCTCTTTCTATGGTATAATTTCCCTCCTTGTACTGGAGCTTTCCCGCTATTATCTTTTGTAGTGCTGGGTTTGTGAAAAGCTATTGTATACATTTGGTTTTGTTGTGGAATATCTTGGTTTCTCCATCTATGGTAATTGAGAGTTTTGCTAGATATAGTAGCCTGGGCTGGCATTTGTGATCTCTTAGGGTCTGTATGACATCTGTCCAGTATCTTCTAGCTTTTATAGTATCTGGTGAGAAGTCTGGTGTAATTTTGATAGGTCTGCCTTTATATATTACTTGGCCTTTTCCCCTTACTGCATTTAATATTCTTTCTTTATTATGTGCACTTGGTGTTTTGATTATTATGTGACAGAAGATATTTCTTTTCTGGTCTAGTCTATTTGGCGTTCTATAGGCTTTTTGTATGTTTATGGGCATCTTGTTCTTTAGGTTAGGGAAGTTTTCTTCTATAATTTTGTTGAAGATATTTATTGGACCTTTAAGTTGGGAATCTTCACTCTCATCTATACCTATTATCCTTAGGTTTGGTCTTCTCATTGTGTCCTGGATTTCCTGGATGTCTTGTGTTAAGAACTCTTTGCATTGTGCGTTTTCTTTGACAGTTGTGTCAATATTTTCTATGGTATTTCTGCACCTGAGATTCTCTTTTCTATCTCTTGTATTCTGTTGGTTATGCTTGCATCTATGACTCCTGATTTCTTTCCTATGTTTTCTATCTCCAGGGTAGTCTCCTTTTGTGATTTCTTTATTGTTTCTACTTCCATTTTTATTTCCTGGGTGGTTTTGTTCAATTCCTTCACCTGCTTGTTTGTGTTCTCTTGTAATTCTTTAAGGGACTTTTGTGTTTCCTCTTTAAGGGCTTCTACCTGTTTACCTGTGTTCTCTTCAAATTTTTTTGAGAGTGTTATTTATATCCTTCTTAAAGTCCCTTATCATAATCATTAGAAGTGATTTTAAATCTGAATCTTGCTTTCCTAGTGATATGAGGAATTCAGGACTTTCTTGTGTGGGAGAACTAGGTTCTAAAGAAGCCAAGTACTCTGGGTTGCTGATGCTTATGTTCTTGTGCTTGCCATTTGCCATCTGGATCTTAGTTCTACCTGCCCTGTCTTTCTTATTATCTTGGTTGTATCAGAACTGTGTGGGGTGGGTGTTACTACTGGAATTAGAACTGGGGCCCAAGATCTGCTCAGTGCTCAGGCACAGACAGGAAGGAACCAGTGCTCTGGGCTAGGAGTGACTTCCTGGGTCCTAGTGGGTCCCAGTTACTTCCTGTTTGGGGTGGGTGTTGCTGTTTCCTTAACTAAGATCCTGCTTGGGTTAGAGCCCCTGGGAGGCCTGCTTCCTCTGGGTTCTGTGAGATTGGGGGCAGAGCTGCCGCTCGGGATCTTCTCCCAATGCCTATTTTTTTTTAATTTATTTTTTTCAACTTTTAAAAATTAATTAATTTATTTTAAACTCCAAATTTCATTCCCTTCCTAGGCTACCCTCTGAATGTTTCACATTCCATATCTCCTCCCCACCCCCTGTCTTTATAAGGATGTCCCACTCCACACCCCACCAGAATTCTAAACTCCCTGATACTGCCAGTCTCTTGAGGATTAAGTCATCTTCTCTGACTAAACCAGACCCAGCAGTCCTCTGCTGTATATGTGTTGGGGGCCTCATATCAGCTGGTACATGCTGCTTGGTTGGAGATCCAGTGTTTGAGAAATTTCTGGGGTCCAGGTTGAGACTGCTGGTCCTCCTACAAGGTTGCCCTCCTACTAGGTTGCCCTGCCTGTTGGGCCTTTTGGAGGGTAGTCATGATAGGTCTCTTTTTGTGAGCACTCCATAGCCTCAGTAATATTGTCAGGCCTTGGGACCTCCCCTTGAGCTGGATCCCACTTTGGGCCTGTTTCTGGACTTCCTTTGTAGACCTTTGCATATTCTATACACTCATCCTCTTTCACATGAGCATCTGGAGAGACGCCTCTTCTCTTCACTCACCTGACAGTTCAGTGTACAGGAGTGTTAGCTGCACGCACACCCCTTTGTCAGTAAATACTCTCATCCACTGCACCACCAGGGTCCTGTTTAGAAATTCCTCTCCTGTACTGCTATGTTGCTGTAAATTCTTTGCAGTTTCTGGTGCAGTCTCAGAGTGTGAGGTCATGTGTTGATGTCCTTGATCTGACTGTAAGTTCTGTGCAAAATGAGAAGTGACAATGCAGCTTCATTTCCTGAACACTGATCCTCTGGTTTAGGTGTGCATGGAGACATGTGCGTGAATATGGGGTGTGTGAATGTGTGTGTGTATAAGCCTGGTGTGGAGAATTCTGTGCCCATGTGTGTGTTAGAGCATGTGGATGGGGTGCAGGTGTGCATGTGTATGTGTGAGCATATATGTGGGGTACATGTGTGGATGTGTGCATTTGTGTGGGTGTGAGAGAGAATGAGTATGGTGGTCCATGTATGTGTTACCATGTGTGGTTGGGTGCATATATGGATGTGTGCATGCATGTTTGTATACAGGTGTGCAGGTTTGTGTGTCACCATGTATGTGTTTGTGTATGTGTATGTGTGTGTTTGAGCAGGTGTATTTGGGTTGCATATGTGCATGCCTCTGTGTGAGGGTATTTGGGGGTGCATGTGTGTGTGAGCATGAGGGGATGGGGTTCATTTATGAATGTGTATGTATGTGGTGGGTTGCATGTGTGCATGTGAAAGTCATGTATGTGGTGTGCATTTATTTGTGAGCATGTGTATGTGGGTATATGTGTGCATGTGTGGGTGTGAGCATGTGATTGGGGTAGAGGCAGGAGTGTGCATGTTGCAGCTGCATGTGTATGTATGTGTGAGCATGTAAGCAGAGGTTCATGATGGATACCTGTGTGTATCTTTGTCAGAGATCATGTGACTTAGTGCAGTTATATCTCGATCTTCTATTACTGTGCATCAATCTGTGTCTGATTATGTGTGAGATTTCTATGACTACAGCTCTGGAGTATGATTTGGGATCAGGTAATGTGGTGACCCTGCAGTAACCCAGAACACAGTGGGAGTTTATACAAATACAATCATGGGCAGGTTTCTTATTAATAAGTTTCAATGAAATGAATTTATAGAAGCAAAAAAAATCTTTTAAAATGTATTATTACTCTCCTTCATTCTATCTGGGCACAGCATCTGCTCAGCAGACCCAAAAACATTGAACAATAATGGAGGCCGCCACAACAGAGCAACCAGCACCTTCCTGACCTAGATTTTCCCTGAGAAATGACAAGTGAGCTTCTTCTGAAGTCTCTGCCTTGTATTTTTTTCTTTTATTGGATATTTTCTTCATTTACATCTCAAATGTTATCTCTTCCCAGTTTCCCCTCTGGAAACAATTTATACCATCCCCTCCTCCTGCTTCTATGAGGATTCTCCCCCACCCACCCACCCCCCCACCCACCCACCCACCGACCCACCCATTCCTGATTCCCCACCCTGGCATTCCCCTACACTCGGGCATTGAGCTTTCACAGGACCCAGGGCCTCTCCTTCTACTGATGCCTGACAAGACAGCTGTATCAGTCTCCTGTCAGCAATCATTTCTTGGCATCTGCATTAGTGTCTGGGATTTGTGACTGCATATGGGATGGATCCTAGGTGGGGTAGTCTCTGGATGGCCTTTGCTCCACTCTTTGTCTCTGTATTTCCTCCCATGGGTATTTTATTCCCCATTCTAAGGCCTGAAGCATCCATACTTTGGTCTTTCTTCTTCTTGCGTTTCATGTGGCCTGTGAATTGTATATTGGGTATTCTGAGGTTTTGGGTTAATATCCACTTATCAGTGAGTGTATACAATGTTTGCCTGGTCAACATTCCTGCTGTGAGCCAAGACAGGGTTGGCAGAGTAGGAATCTGCTCTCTCCTTACTGGAGAGATGAAGGTTTCCTGACAGAAGCTGAGACTGAGGGAGACTGTCCATCAAGAGCCAGACCAGTGAGCAGACATTGTATCAGATCTACTGTTCAGGGCTGTGTAGGAAGGAGATGCCCCCACTCCTGATGGTGTCTTTTAAAGCCAGCACACATGAAGTGATTGATTAAGGTCAGGTGTCAGAACACACTGCCTGATCTGTACCCATAAGTCTGCCAGTCCTTTCTGTGTTATGTCTTCAGGGTATTTCCTGGCTAAGAGAGGACTAACCCTTAGAAGTATGGCCAAGATTTGAACCTAATACCTATGAAATACTAGTTATTAAATTTATCCCTACCTTTAAAAGAATGGGATTTAAACTATATTTGTTTATTAGACTTTGTTCAATTGCTGGGGGATTACATCTAATCAAAATCTCTAAATCCCCCACTGGCTACTGGCTGAACTGTGCTCCACAAATAATTGCTGTTTGAAATTCTTTAGGTTATTCATGCTCCAGCAGTCTGTAATCCTGGGAGATAGATCACTCTGGCATGTGCTATTGACCCATAATGAGTCAGGGAGACGTCCTCCTTCTCCTCCTCTTTCTCCTCTTCCTTTTTCGCCTTCTTTCCCCATCTCCTCTTTTTCTCCTTTTGGAGCCTACCTGTGATGCCACTTCTCTTTATCCTCCTCCCCCTCAAAAATTGGTTGTTGCAAGTTTTATTTAAGCAATAATTTTAAATTGGAGAGCAAGTTTACATAGCATCACTTGGTGTGCATTAGGATCTGCTATGGGGGGGAGGGGCAACAAGATTTTGAGAGGCAGTAAATAGCATTTTAACACAATTAGCACCAGACCAACTCCTACAGCTTCCTACTTAAGGCCTCCAGTGCTGTGGAAGAAGTAGCTCCTATATATAACCAGGCTCACATACACTTCCAACCTTTGCAGATATCCACACTAGTCATCCACAGTCTGGGCCCTAATGAGAGATGACCCACCTGTATCATCACAGGTGACCTCCATGGTACAGGAAAGAGTGCATTGTGGGAAGCATGGTCAAGCACAGGTGCACACAGGTAGCAATCTGGGAGGGAAAGAGATGGGCCTTGGGACAAATATTCTAGAAATATTCCAGGATGACATCTGGAGACACTGATCCCTCTGCCCCAAACATCAGATGCACATGCAGGTACATCTCCACTGTTCTGCAGATACTAGGGACATCATCACCTTCAGAAATACATGCTGGGTCTAGGCATGTCCAGGGTGTGACCTAGTAATACTCTGTTCTTGTTATTTGTGAAACAGGAACCACCAGACACCCTGTGGATAATGGTATCACCAACAGCAGCTCCAGGTGTCAGGGTGTATTCACATTTGCAATGAGGGACAAGCATCGGCTTGGCAGGATAGTGTCCAGCATGGTGAGCAGAATGGGCAACCCCTATGTGTGCACTTGGAATTCTGTAGACAACACCTGCCACATATACTTTAAGTTTCTTTTAAAAATGTCCTCCAACACAAACAAAATGTTTAAATTTATGCTAAGAATCATTGCTATTGTTACAATAAAATACCCTAACAAAAGCATTGGAAGAGAAAGGGTGACTTTATTTCACAGTTCCTGGCTATGCTCCCTGATTGGAGGATGTCACAAGAGCCTGAGACAAGAATTCACCTTTATCTAGATTAAAGAGCAAAATGTGCTCAGAGCCTGTGTGCTAATGCATACTTCATTTCCCCATTGTTATACAACCAATGTCCCTGCCTAGGGAATGGAGCCACTCACAGTAGTGTCTCTCTTCACCCTATTTAGTATAATTATGTGCCAGGGGCCACCCTGCCCCGGCTTTGGGTGAGAGGGGAAGAGATGCAGCTTCTTCTTTCTTCTCCTCCTCCCACAGTCCGGTTCTTCTTGAGGCAGCCCCTATGCTACAGTAGCTGATCTGCAGTCAGGGATCCCATGGCCAGAAACTGGCCTTAAGACCAGCAAGGGGTTAAATAAATAGCTTTGTATTATCCTAAAAACTTCTGAGGGTAAGAGACTTCAGGCTAGGGTGATTAACACCTGTAGCCTAACAGCAGAGGATTAGGCAATATGGCCTTTGTTCTATCTCAGCAGGAACTGCTGTGCTGGGTCACAGGAAGAAAAGACACTTAGAAAAGTTGCTGTAGATTTATTTAAGTGTAAAAGGTATCCTATGCAGCTATCTGAGGGGAAAGGTGAAAAGTCCTGAGTGGGGAAGAAGAAAAGATTCTAACAAAGTAAAAATTCTAAGGGAGAAAAATTCTAGACAGGGGGAAATAGAAAGGGCGACGGGCTTCTAACTAATTAACTCCATTCTAACTCCTTTCTTTGTCTTTGTCTTCAGTATTTATACACCATTCAGAGTACATGATCACATGTTACAAAGTTCATCACAAGTTCACACCAAAAATCGGATCATAAATTAAAATAGAAGTTTACAACACAGAATGTTTACATGAATATCCATTAGGAGTAATTATCTAACTAGACATTCATCCCCTGTCTAGCTCCACAGGTTCGCAGAAAGTTTGAAACTATAACTTAAGAAATTAGTGAAGTTTTGTATAGATAAACCCAGGCAATATTTTCTCTTCTGTCCTGGTACCTATAATAAATTGTGGATAACCTCTAGTAACCTAGGTAGATGGTTTTATGACCTCTTAGAATGTGCTCTAAGCAGGAGAAGGTCTAGGGGCAATTAACTGATAACACTCAGGAGACTGGCAGAGTTCTCTTTGCAGTTTCGACTATGCCTGAGGGACTTAATAGCAGTCCCGTTATAAACGAGCTTAATAATCATTGATATAATTTTAGGAATTCTTATAGGATCATCATTAAGACTTAAGAAGTTATGTATTGGTCTATACAGTGCCACTACAAGACAGTACATCTTCGTGGGTCTGAAGAGATCTGCTACAAAGGGGTGTGCTATTGCTTAGTGATAGTTGTATATGTATAATAATAATAATAATAATAATAATAATAATAATAGGAGAAGCATATTAATAGCAGGAATCGTTCCTAAAATCACATCCACCACAGCCTTGCTAATGGGGCACACTCGTCGCAGATTATATAATAATCCGAGGCAAGCATTTCAGGATGATCATCTGCTCATTATTAGCTTGTCCCATTATGGCTCCTGACAATTATGACAACATCCCATCCATATATTAGCACTCTAGAAGGCTTTCACAACATCATGTGCTTCCTGAATCTTCTTTGGCATAATTGAATGAGTGGGATATAGTCTTTTAAATAAGAAAAGAAAAAAGCAAACAAACAAACAAAAAACAATGGACCATCATGGCAGAGAATGTGATAATCAGCAGGTTGCATGGTGTTGCAACTGTAGGTAAGAAACTGCATCTTGATCCACAATGAGTAGTAAGAAAAAAAAAAACTACTCAGAATGGTTTGAGTTTTGAAAACCTCAAAGTCTTTCTGCCACCCACCACAAGTGACAAACCTCCTCTAACAAGGCCACACTTACTAATCCTTCACAAATTGTCCCACCATTTAGGGACCAAGTATTCAATCATATGAGTATATTGCAACAGTTCTCATTCAAAACAGTAGGAGATCCTTATAAAAAGTGAAATTTGCCAGCCACAAAATAAACAAGTACTTCATGATCCTTAGAGCTATCAAATGCACAGATGTGAAATTCAGAGTAGGAGCCAAAAGTTGAGTGAGAAAGGTGAAATTAATGTTTCATGAAACACAGAGGATAAGTTTGGAAGATAAAGATGCTCTGTGGCATTTATACATCATGTTCTTAACTGCTGAATTGGATACTTGAATGTGGTAACATGGTAGACCTTATATCCTGTGTATTTGACTGCAGGTAAAGAGGTAGAGGAGGAAAATTATGAGGAGCAGGAGGAGAAAAAGGAGGAAACAAGGAGGAGGAAGAGGAAGAAGAAGAGCAGTAGGACAAGTAGGTGGAGGAGAGGAATGGGGAAGGTGATGGACACCAGGTCAGCCATGACACAGAAGTTAGACAGATAGATGACAAGATGCAACCCTAACTTTGCTCCATCTGGAGAAAGCACTGGCTTCTAAGTAACTAGAAGCACTATGTTGACTGAGGAGACCAGACCTTGCTCCACACAGAGAGGGCATAGACCCAGGAGGGCACAACAGTTTGGGATGACTCTCTAGACCTTTCTGTCTGAGGAATGCTGCATAGGTTGAAACATTTTCCCAGTTGTGGAGAATGAAATGCTATCCATAGATATGCAAGTGAACCAAGCCATAAGTAGCTGAGAGGAAAAGATTTACCTTGTCTGACAGTTTGTATATGCTTGGCCCTGGGAGTAGCACTACTAGGTGTGGACCTGATGGAGTAGATGTGGCCTTGCTGGAGTAGGTATGTCAATGTGGGCACAGGCTTTAAGACTCTTATCCCTGCTACCTGGAAGCCAGTATTCTGCTAGTAGCCTTCACAAGTAGATGTAGAAAACTCAGCTCTTCCTGTACCATGCCTGTCTGGATGCTGCCATGTTCCCTCCTTGATGATAATGGACTGAACCTCTGAACCTGTAAGACAGCCCCGATTAAATGTTGTCCTTTATAAGACTTGCCTTGGCCATGGTGTCTGTTAACATAGTAAACCCCCAACTAAGACACCTTACAAGCATGAACACCTGAGTTGACCACTAACAACAGTTAAAAGAGTTTGTCCCCAGATAGATATATAAGTCTGTAAGGAGGTTGAGTTCACGTTGAACCTGATAAACTACTGTTTGAGAAGTAGAAGTTGTTATGAATTAGAAGCTGTGAGAAATCTTTATTTGCTTGCCTTTAAAAGATGCTGGAGAATTCAAGGGAGTATACAGTGGTGCACAGTTCCTCTGCATCCCCTGTGTCCTGATTCACCACTACCTAGGAACCTCATTAACCCCAATAGACAATGACACTGATGAGAAGGTAGAAGGCAAGTGCAGAAGGAGATAGACACCTGGGATAATGGAGGCACCCAAGAATCTGTGGAGGTGATCTTAGCTGTGAATCACTACATGGCAGAAAATAAAACCTGAAGAGGCTACTTATACCCAGACAGGAACCCCAGTGGAGTCATAGAGACACCAACCCACCCAGTACTTTCAACACAGTTTATTCTGGCTACAATAAATGCAGACATGAGGGGTGTAGCAGAGACTGGGGATACGGCCAAACAATTACTGTCCAAGCTTGAGACCCATCCAATTGTCAAGCACTAATCGCTAACACTATTAATGATACTCTGTTGTACTTTCAGACAGGAGCATGTTGTCCTCTAAGAGGCTCTACCTAGCAGTTGACCAAACAGTTGCAGGGGACCAGCCCTGGTGTCTTCTTTCTTGTAGGTTCTTCTTGAGGCAGTGGAGGGGGAAGAGCATTAGCAGAGTGTCAGACTTTGTCTTAAGAGATATTTAGGTTGCTGTATGACAATAACAAGCTTACTTATCTAAGTCTAACTTACTATGTACTGTAGCTACCTGACTTCCATGTTCCTCTGAGGCCAGGAACTGCAGTCTCTGGCACTTAGCTCCTCATCATAAAACAGCAGGAGATTAAGTAAAGGATGAATTGGCAGATCCCTTTCCCTTTTGTCCAGATGCCTCTTTCTTGTCTCACTAGGGAAAATTTTGCAGCAATAAACTATTGAACTGGGAGAAGAAAATAACACTCACAGAAGGAGAAACTTCTCCATGAGCATACATGCATAAACTCACATAAGTTCATGTACAGATTAACATACCCATATTTATCCATTTCTATTCAAACCAGTTGGGGCCAGCTTGCATGCATTATCAGAATTACATAGACACACACACACACACACACACACACACACACACACACACACGGAGAATGATGGCTCACTCGTGGGCCCACTGGCACGTGGGTTCTTGGATCTTGAGGATTGAGTTTTGGGTGCCATGCATCTTCCATTTGTTGGGGGCACCTCAGGGTGGTGCACTTCTGGAAAGAAGCAGAAGCGTGAGATTTTTTGACTGATCCCCTTCCACACGGCACTGGGATGCTGCGCAGTGAGAGGCCTCAGGGGCACCCTTGGCTGGGAAGAGAACTCAGCCTGAGGTTCCAGTGGGTTGGGCAGGGCTCTTGAGTGGACTTGGAGAGGGCTGCTGCCCTCAGGCTCCAGGGCACTTGGGCAAAGAGGCAGAGTGGCCGAGTCAGGCTGGGGTCCTCCATTCTGATGCTGGGAGGCTGCTGCAGAACAGAGACTCACGGGTGTGTGAGAAGTGAGGGAGGGAGGGAGAGGAAGAGCTCTGGACTGCACCCCATGGAAAAGGAATTCTTTGGTTACATGCTTGGCTGAGAGGTGGCTTGTTTGAAGAGGCGGTCCCAGTGGCTGCAACTCAGAGAGGTCCTCAGCAAAGCTATAGTGGCTTGTTAAAGGCCTTTTCCGAGGTTGCCCCATGGTGGGCCCCCAAAAGACATGAGGGAATCCATGGTTCCAAAAAGCTTTATTTTCAAGGTGGAAAATAGATGGTCTGGTGGTTCTCTCATTTAGGTCAGGGTAGAGCTGACTTAAATAGGGAGGGAGGGAAGGAGGGTCTGGGGGTCTGGGAAAAAGATTACATAATTGGTTATGCCCTCTGGCCTTTAGGTATCTCATTAATATGGAAATCTCTTGAGGCTGAGGCCTGTAGAGATGCCTCTACCTGTGCTCTTTGGGAGGGGCTGCCTTGCACCATGTGACTGAATGGTGCAGATCACATGGAGGTCTTAGAGTGTGTGTCAGGAGTCTGGAATCCGGGGGCATGGTGAGGTATGCGCCATCTCTCACAGGTAATGGACACCTGTTGGGTCTCCGGCTATCTCTAAGCCAGTGCTCTACTGGAAACCAAATCATCCTTTTATGGTTCACACACATATGCATACATTCCCACAATTTCATACTTACACAGGAACATCCATACTGACATATGCATATGAGACAAAGATCAAGTACCAGTGCAGAAAGAACTCATACATTCTGAATAAAAAGTGTGCTCCAATATTTATTGCATAAAGAAAGAAAAAGCTTCTACCCATTTAATGATAAATGATTTAACCCCAACTTCATAAGAAGACAGCTTTGTTTCCTTAATATGACTAAGCCCGCCTTGTTAGTAAGAAAATACTTGTTCTGTCCCATGATAAGCCTACCTGCTCCTTTTGCTCTCTCCATACTTTCTTCTTTTTTCCTCTTTCCCTCTGCATTCTTCACATTGCTCTCTTAGTTTTTTATGTCAGCTACATTTTCCAAGTTATTCTTCTCTACATTCTTTCTAATCTTGCTCCCTCCTCCTGCTCTGATGTCACAATAATGCTCTTACTCTGAATTCCTTTTTCTCCCAAAGCTATGCCTATACTTCTAAGTTCTTCTTGAGGTCAGTTCTGTCTGAAAATTGTTCTGTCTAAAAAGTTCTCCTCAGCTCAGTTTTTCTCAATTCACTTCTGACTTTTCTCTTTGTCCTGCACACTTAAAACATCTTTCAGAATTCATAGTAACATGTTAAAAAGTTCATCACCAGCTTACACATAAAAACAAACCATAAATTGAAATAAATGTTTACAACAGAGAATGTTTATATGCATATCCATTAGGAGTAATTATTTGGCTGAATTCCATGGGCTTACTGAAAGTTTAAAACCATAACTAAATTATTAGTGAAGTTTTGTATAGATAAACCCAGTCAACATTTTACTGTCTGTCCTAGCACTAATGATAATAAATCACCAGTTCCCTTTCAATGACCTTTGGTTAATTGATTTACAACATCTTGGAGTGTACTCTGAGTAGAAGAAAGTCTAGTTACTATCTAGGAGGCATGGGAGACTGATAGAGCTTTCACTACAGTTTTGACTATCATAAGGATTTAATATTAGCCATACTATAAAGGAGCTTAATAATCACAGATATATAATTCAGTAGGAATCCTAATAGGATCATCATTAAGACTTAAGAAGTCATCTATTTGTCTGTATAGCATCACTATAAGAGTACATATTTGTAGATCTGTAGAGATCTGCTCAAAAGGGTGGGCTAAAACTCGTGATTATTATATGTTTGATAATAACGGAAAAGCATATTAATAGCAGGAATCTTTCCTAAAATGAATTTTTCTGGGCCTTGTGTGACCAAATCTGTCTCAGATTATATTATCATCCAAAGCAGACCATCTCAGGAAGCTCACCTGCTAGTTATTAATTTGTCCTATTATTGCTCTGTCAAGGCAGATGCAGAAACCTACAGCCAAACAGTGGATGGAGACTGGGTACTCTTATGGAAAAAATAGGAAGAAGGATTGTGGTTCCTGAGATGAATAGAAATTCTATAGGAAGACCAACAGCATCAACAAACCTGAACCTTTGGGACTCCCAGAGTCTGACCCAGCATCCAAAGAACATATATGCACTGGACCTAGTCCTCCCATCTTATATGTACCAGACTTGTACCTTGGTCCTCCTGTGTATACTGAATAACTAGAACAGGGGCTATCCCTAAAGTTGTTGCTTGTATTTGGGATATACTTTACTACCTGCGTTGCCTTTTCTGGCCTCAGTGAAAGGAAGTGGTTAGCCTGGCAGAGACTAGAATTGACAAGGCGGGGTAGGGGTACCCTTGTGGTCCCACATGCTCAAAGGAAAGAAGAAGGAAAGAGAGGTAAAAAATAAAAGTTCATGGGAGGGGGTGAATTGAAGGAGGCACTGAGTGGGAAACAAAGTGAATAAGTAAAACAAAAAATTAAATATAAAAAATGGGGTTTGTTGTACAGTGAAATACTACACTCTTATTAAAAACTAAGAATGACAAATGTATGGAACTATAAATTATCACCCTGTATAAAGTAACATAGAGTAAGGATATGCAGAGTATGTACTCACTTATAAGTGGATTTTACCCACAAAGTACAGGGAAATCGTGGGACAATCCACAGACATAAAATATGCAAAAATACAAAGAGGGAACAACGCTGGATGATTGAAACACACTCAGAAGGGGAAATAAGTCTTCAGGAGTGGAGGGAGGGAGGAAACTGTGTGGGAGAGGGGAAGGTGAGGGGAATGTTAGGAAAACCTTTTTGTCAAGAGGTGGAGAGAATACATGAGAATCAGCAGCAGGCATGGGAAGGGTATTTTTAGGATGTGTCATAGACATGGATTGGGGAAGGCTCCGTGGAGTCTATGATTTTAATTGTAGCTGAGACTCACTCCAAGTAGTGTGTGGTATGGAGTCTGAAGTGATGACTCCTGTAACCAGGCAGGACTCCCGGTGAATGAATGATGATACTAACCCATCTACAAGATCTTGCCTAAAGGAGGAGCAGAGATAATGAAGGGGTAGAGTCTGAGGGAATTGCCTACCAATGACTGGTCCAACTTCAGACTTATCCCATGGACAGGGATCAATCTGTGACACTATAAGTGATACTCTGCCATGCTTACAGACTCCTAGTATATCTCTCCTCTAAGAGGCATCAGACAATAGCTGTCCAAATGGAAGCTGAGACTCACAGCCAAAAGTTAGAGGAAGCTGGAGAAGTCCTGTGGAGAATTTGCAAGAAGGATTGAGTAATCTGAAGGGGAAGAGAACTTTACTAGTGGAACCACTGTGTCAACTGACTTTGATCCTTAAGGGTTTCCTGAGACTTAACCACAAACCAGTGATAATTCATTGGCTGTACCTGTGCCACCACCCGGAATCATGTGTAGCATATGTGCAGTTTGGAGATTGTTATTCAGAAAGGTGCTCCAACAACTGGAGAAGAGACAGTCCCTGCCTCTGTCGCCTGCCTGCCTGTGAGGTCTGTTCTCCTAACTCTGCTGATTATTCTTATGGAAATGGCAATAGCAACAATAAAAAGACTTGCTATTTTACAATCTGAAAGGAAGCCAATATTTTACTAATGTAATATTACAGCTAATTTTATTTCCACATCAGAGAGATGGCTCAGTAGGAAAGGTCTAGAATGTGCAATGCTGGCAATTCAAACATTATTACTGTATAAAGAAAGACAAGTAGACCCAACAATGTTTTCATTCAGTCTCCAAATATCTTTCTGGGCTTAAAAAACCCATAGCATATCACACACATACACACACACACACACACACACACACACACACACACACACACACATCATAAATACTTATTAAAAATATATGTCATTGCTGTTACATTGCTGAGCATCTCTAGATAATCCCCGTAGATGGCATAATCCAAGATGAAGTACCAGATGGTAACAAATGGGAAGATAAAGAAGCATGGAACATCAATATATATTCAGATACTGATAACAATCAAGATATGCTGTAAGATACAGTTAGTTGCTGACTATCCAATTTTTTTCTATCTCTAACAGATACATGAAAAGGCGGTTTAGATACATATGAAGTACTTCATGATTGTTATATTCTCTAACCTTCAGCATTTTAACATTAACATTGTGAAAGTATGTTGACAAAAAAGGACACATTAGGGTGCATCTTTTATGCTACAACTTGTATTCGATAGGCTGACACACGAGAATCAAGAGGTAAAATGTATCCTTGACTCATGACTGACATCAAAGTCATACTACATAACAAAACACAAAATCTGAAGAGAACTCCTAACACTTGTGTTGCCACATCCCACGTGATCTTATACCCCACTAAAGCCATATGCCAAATTCAATTTTTTTTATAAGTTGCTTTAGACATTGGGTTTTATCACAGCAACAGAAAAGGTATTAATACACAGCCATAAAACATGACACTTGCTTAAGAAATTATATATAATTAAAGAAAAATAAAATTACAATCTCAAGCAAAATATAGAGGGACATCACATTATACAGCTTGGATAGATGGTTGACACATTTTATTTTCCTGAAATATAATCTTGTGTGTTGGCTATAGATCTTACCGAATTCTTTATAGTTATAGATGCCCTTCAGTGTGGCACCTTATGTCCTCAAAGACTACTGTGATGTGGAAAGAATTTAAGATTGATAATACACTGAACATATCACTCTTGTGTAAAGAAACCTTAAATTGCAAAATGTTACACTATCGACAAATATGGACTCTTGTGCAGTATGACTTTTTCTAATGGTATTTGAGAAAATGGCTGCATCACATGATTTAGTAATTGCTTATGCATAGGATTCCTGCCCAGTATGTGTAATGTATTTGTGGATGACTGTGTTGTAAAAGTCCTTATCACATTAATTGCATTGGTAGGGTTTCTCTCCAGTGTGGTTCTGATAGGCAAATATTGGCTGTAACAGTACCTGGTTAATTCCCTCTACTTCCTGAGAGTGGCTGTGCAAGTCTACCAGTTCGAACCAGCCGAGGATAAAAATGCACAACATCACAAATGCATGGCTCTTGTGCGATTTGGGAACTGATTTAACACAAGTAGCATTAGAACCAACCCAAAATATTTCACTCATTTCACCCAACATCGGCAGGCAGGTACCTGGAACAATGGGTCATCTCAGCATCCTCAGCAATGAATCTTGTTAGAGGGGCACACTCTGCAATATATGAATCTTACAAGAAGAATTTTAGTACTATTAAGATATTCCTAGGGATTGTGTAAGATGCACAGTTAAGGATGAATTTTTGTTCCTTGTTTGAGCAGGTGCAAGAAAACTATCCTTTAAAAGTCAATTTGATCAATAACTAATTGTAATATATCTTCATTCATATCATAGGAATGATGACATATTGAATCTTAAGTGTTCCATAACCAATAAGATGTATTGTCTAATTTCATCTGAAGTTTTGGCTAGAGACATTTTATGACTAGGATAGATATAGGGTTGTTCCCATGTGGAGGAATCAACAAATCATGTTTCCTGTCCTGTTTTTTTTCAAACTATATTTTTTCTGTAGTCTACATTTTCAAGGGGTCTTCCCATGTCATATCTGACCCATATCACTCTGAAAGGGGTTGAAAGCCTTTTCTTCTTTCCTACCAGCACAAATATAGAGCCTCTCTGCCATAATTTCATGTTCTTGTTCCAGTAACACAAAATCATATATGCCATAGAGTGATCAAATTAGTAGCTGCCTTTCTCTTCAGTCTTGCCCTATTTAAACCTCTCTCCCACAGAATTTTTAATATAACCACCAAACTTATAACCTCACACACTTTGATAAATAAAACAATTCAAAACAGTGAAAACAATCTAAGTAATTATTATCCTTTGAGACAGTGCTCCTCCACTGTCTGGCCTTGTTCTTACACGAGGTCAAGACCTAAGTTTATGCTCCCTGTCTGAGACAAGTTCATTCTGCCTTCCTCATGCACTTGACCTACATTTTAGGATCAATAGACTCAATTTATTTATTTATCTATGCATACTGAAATTCTCCCTTCTATGGACATTAATCTCTCTCTCTCTCTCTCTCTCTCTCTCTCTCTCTCTCTCTCTCTCTCCATATATATATATATATATGTATTTATATACGTATGTGTGTATATATGTATATATATATACACACACATACACACGCACACACACACACACACACACACACACACACACTCACAATCCTTTTACTTTATATAACATGAACAAGCATCCTTTCCTATGTCTTTTTTTTTCCACATCAAACACTCACTGAGTGAGTGAGGGACACGGGCAGGATGGGCTGGACTCGAACACAGGAACTTGGGAGCATCTGCCACCAGAGGGCTGCGCCACCACATGCTTGCCGTTCCTATGTCTTTAACTTCAATTAAATTCACTTCTACTCACTGTATATAGGCAAGTTTCAAAGCTCTTAAATTGCAATAATCTGGCCAAGCATTGCTGTGTTGCCCACAGTCAAAGAACCCAAATGAGTGCTCTGGCATCAACTTTTAAATTTTTCTTTAGCTGGGCACTGGTGGTGCACATCTTTAATCCCAGCACTTGGGAAACAGAGCCAGGAGGATTTCTGAGTTCGAGGCCAGCCTGGTCTACAGAGTGAGTTCCAGGACAGCCAGGGCTACACAGAGAAACCCTGTCTCAAAAAACCAAATAAATAAATAAATTTTTCTTTAAAGCACCTTTTTCATTCATTCTTCAACTTGTAGAGAATAATGCCTCTATTATTATTTGAGATAGGGTACCTCTTCATGCCTTTGACTCCTATGTTTAAGATCAAAAGCCTGGATTACTTTATTCCATGTGACTCACAAACACTTAAAATAATTACCACTATATCTCTTTTATCCTGAAAAATATTTTTAACAAATCTCAACTATCTCTCTCCTTTGTTTATCTAATTATAGCTGGCAGGCAGCCTCTACCATCTACCTTTGTCTCTGCTTTCTGAGAGTCCTGTTTCTTCAGACAGCACCTCAGAACTCAAACTCTTGAGACAGCCAGAAACCTTTGAAGAGGGCTCATAATAAATCCTTACTACTCAGGTTGTCTGGGTCAGCTTTGGAGATTTTGCTGTGTCCCAGCTCATGCCATGAACCCCACAATTATTTATGCCAGTTCAACTCACCTTTTGTTCTAGTTGGAAGGCTGCAAAGCTTGGTGAGGAACCACATGGCTCCAGCAAAACCAGCAACTCTGCTAAGAATACAATTTTCCCCAACTCCTAATCTCACGTCATGGCATATGTTTTCCACTTGAGAATCTCCAAATAATTTTTAATACTGAGTTCAATCCTAAAGGTGAGACGCAGTCTGTAGAGTTTGTTGGTGGTTACTCTGCTCTACTATAGGATGCTTTGCAAATGCTGTGGATTCTCAAATAAACGACAAACACACAAAGCTTTATTTAATATGCCTAAATCAGCTCATTGGCTGGGCCACCCCCAAACGTCTACATTGCTAATGCCTCCTGTGATACTCCTGAACTATTACTTACTAAAGTCTGCATGCCATCTCTGATACCCCAGAATCAATCAGATGAGGGAACACTGGGGCCAGTCTTCCCCTGCTCTTTGATGGCTGGCACTCTGTCTTTCTCAGCTCTCAAGCCTGCATCGTTTACTGGCATGGCAATCCTCTTTGCTCCCCTTGACTATGAATCTAAAATCCCTGCCTGTGTCTCACTGCCTAGTCATTGGCTACTGGCAATTTTATTTACCAATTACAACCAGTTTGGCGCAGGGTATTTCAGAGTCTCAAAAGCAGGATTTTCATGAAATTTGGAAGTCAATTTCACACAAATAGACTTAGAACCAACACACAATTAGGAATAAGCAGAACAAGACAAAACAAAACAACCACTCCTTAAGTACTGCCTTTTTGTTATTTTTCTCCATTTAATGACATGGTGAAACTTAAGTTCTCGCTTCCAAACATGGGTGAGTTAGGGACTTCCCACGCTGGAGCACCATCCTTAACTCATCTTTTGTTCTTGAAGACATAATGACTGTCTGTAACAATGCCTTCTGCTATTCATCATGTGCTCCTGAAAACATAATATCCATTCTTTATCTCCAAAGAACAAATCAATATGATTGGTTAAAGTGTAAAATGAACATTTTATAACATTGTAAACTACATAAGCACCTATCCCTAAATCCTGATTGGAGGGAAAATGTAGCTATAACTTGGCACAGAAGTTTCTGATTTTCTCTCCTCATTTTTTTTTAATAATCAATTTTAGATTTAATGTATTTCACATTTTAGACATCTTTGCCTGTGCCTTCCCAGAGTGGGAACACCAGTGTTAAGGTCTTTCAGTTACATATAATGCAGTGTTGGAAGGTTGCAAGGAAAGTAACACCCACAGCTGCTATTTACCACATCAGTAATTTCTTCTCCAAGAGCTTTCGAAAGGCTGTCTTGGGCTATTCTGGAGTTGTTGCTGCTCTTTTTTTGGTATAATAGTTGATACGAATTGTACAGAGAAGTGGGTTTCACTGAGACATTGTCACACATGTACACACTTTGATCATTTCCCTCTTCTCCCTCCCCCAACATTATCCCTCCCCTGTCTCTTCCTACAGAGTAGCCCCCATTTTACCTTCATATTTTCCCTAAGATATCATTCATATATGACAGAAACTGCAATGCCTTTCTGAGTCTACCTTATCTCACTGATATGAGATTCAGGCCTAACCATTTCCTTTTTTTTTTTTTTTTAATATTTTTTATTGGATATTTTATTTACACGTCAGATGTTATCCCCTTTCCCTATTTTCCCCCCACCCTGGAACCCCCTATCACATCTCCCCTCCTCTTGCTTCTATGAGGATGTGCCCCCACCCACCCACCTCCCTGCCCTTGAATTCCCCCACTGGGGCATCCAGCTTTCACAGGACAAATGACCTTCTCTCCCACCTATGCCAGACAAGGCCATCCTCTCCTACATATACAGCTGGAGTCATGGGTCCCTCCCTATGTGCTCTCAGGCTGGTGGTTAAGACCCTGGGAGCTCTGGTTGGTTGGTATTGTTGCTTTCCTCATGGAGCCGCAAAACCTTTCTGCTCCTTCAGGCTTCTCTCTACCTCCTCCATTGGGAACCCCATGATCAGATCAATGGTGAGCTGTGAGCATCTGCCTCTGTATATGTCAGGCCTTGGCAGACCTCTAAGGAGACAGCTATATCAGGTTCCTGTTAGCATACACTTCCTGGCATCCACATCAGCATCTACTTTTGGTGACTGCACATGAGATGGATACCAAGGTGGAGCAGTCTCTAGACGTCCCCTCCTTAAGTTTCTGTTCCACACTGTGTTTCCATATTTGCTCCCTTGAGTATTTTATTACTCCTTTTGAGAAGGACAAAAGCATTCATACTTTGGTCTGCCTTCTTCATGAGATTCATGTAGTCTGTGAGTTGCATTTTGGGTATTGCAGGCTTTTGGGCTAATATCTACTTATCAGCGATTGCATACCATGTGTGTTCTTTTGTGATTGGGTTAAGAATTTCATGAATTCATTTTTTTTAATAGCTGAGTAATACTCCATCGTGTAAACGTACCACATTTACCACATTTTCTGTATCAATTTCTCTGTTGAAGAACATCTGGGTTCTTTCCAGATTCTGGCTATAATAAATAAGAAGACTTCAGACCAATCTCTCTTATTAATATTGGTACAAAAATACTCAACAAAATTCTTGCAAACTGAATCCAAGAACACATCAAAACAATGATCCATCATGATCAAGTAGGCTTTATCCCAGGAATTCAGGGATCGTTCAATATTCAGAAATCCACAAATGTAATCCACTACATACACAAACTAAAAAAAAAAAAAAAACAAAAAAAAACAAACAAAAAAAACCCACATGATCATTTCAGTAGATGCTGAGAAAGCATTTAACAAAATTCAACATTCCTTCATGGTAAGTCTTGGAATGACCAGGAATCCAAGGTCCATACCTAAACATAGCAAAAGCAATATACAGCAAGCCAGTAGCCAACATCAAACTATATGGAGAGAAACTTAAAGCAATCCCACTAAAATCAGGGACTAGACAAGGCTGCCCACTCTATTCAATATAGTACTGGAAGTCCTAGCCAGAGTGATTAGACAACAAAAGGAATTCAAAGATACAAATGGGAAAGGAAGAAGTCAAAATATCACTATTTGCAGATGATAGAATAGTATACTTTAGTGACCACAAAACCTCCACCAGAGAACTCCTAAACCTGATAAATACCTTCAGCAAAGTGGCTGAATATGAAACCAAGTTAAACAAATAAATAGCCTTCCTTTACTCAAAAAATAAACAGGCTGAGATAGAAATTAGGGAAATGACACCCTTCACAAGAGTCACAAATAATATATAAAATACCTTGGTGTGAATCCAACCAAGTAAGTGAAAGATCTGTATGACAAAAACTTCAAGTCTCTGAACAAAGAAATCGAAGATCACAGAAGATGGAATTGGATTGGCAGGAGTAATATAGTACAAATGGCCATCTTGCCAAGAGCAATCTAGAAATTCAATGCAATCCCCATCAAAATTCCAACTCAATTTTTCATAAGATAGGAAGAGCAATCTGCAGATTCATTTGGAATAACAAAAAACACAGGTTATTGAGAACTATTCTCAATAATAAAACAACTTCTGAGGGAACCACCATCCCTGATCTCAAGCTGTACTACAGAGCAATAGTGATAAAAAACTGCATGGTATTGGTACAGATACAGGCAGGAAGACAAATGGAATAGAATTGAAGACCCTGAAATGAGCCCACACACCTATGGTTACTTGATCTTTGACAAAGGAGCTAAAACTGTTCAGTGGAAAAAGGACAGCATTTTCAACAAATGGTGCTGGTTCAATTGGAGGTCAGCATGTAGAAGAATGCAAATCGATGTGTTCTTCTCTCCTTGCACAAAGCTCAAGTCCAAGTAGATAAAAGACCTTCACATAAAACCAGATACACTGAAACTAATAGAAAAGAAGTTGGGGAAGAAACTCGAGTACCTGGGCATGGAGGAAAAATTCCTGAACAGAACACAAATGGCTTATGCTCTAAGATCAAGAAAGGAAAAATGGGACCTCATAAAATTGCAAAGCTTCTGTAAGGCAAAGGACACTGTCATAGGAGAAAACGGCAACCAATAGATTGGGAAAAGATCATTACCAATCCTACATCTGATAGAGGATTAATATCCAATATACACAAAGAACTCAAAAAATTAGACTCTAGACAACCAAATAACCCTATTAAAAAATGGGGTACAAAGCTAAACAAAGAATTCTCAACTGAGGAAATTCAAATGGCTGAGAAACACCTAAAGAAATGTTCAACAACCTTTAGTCATCAGGGAAATGCAAATAAAACAACCCTGAGCTTTCACCTCACAGCAGTTAGAGTGGCTAAGGTCAAAAGCTCAGGTGATAGCAGATGCTGTCACGATGTGGAGAAAAAGGAACACTCCTCCATTGTTGGTGGGATTGTA
The DNA here is from genome assembly GCA_019844195.1 of Rhabdomys dilectus. Taxonomy (NCBI): domain Eukaryota; kingdom Metazoa; phylum Chordata; class Mammalia; order Rodentia; family Muridae; genus Rhabdomys; species Rhabdomys dilectus. The sequence continues at coordinate 35,851 of JADRCG010007976.1, forward strand.
AGCTGGTACAGCTCTAGAAACAGATCTGGTGGTTTCTCTCCTCGTTTCATGTTTCTTTTTTCTTTTCATTTATTGTTCAATCTTTTTTTACAATCTAGATTTTATACAACTCCCAGTCCACCCTCCAACTGTTCCTCATCCTATTCCTCCTCCCCAAGCCTCCAAGAAGATGTCCCCATGCACACCCCCAACCAGACCTCCCCACTTCCTCGTGCCCCAAGTCTCTGGAGGGTTACTTGCATTTTCTCTCACTGAGTCCAGACCCAGCAGTCATCTATGGTATATCAGGTGGTTTATGCTACCTGGTTGGTGGCTCAATGTCTCAGAGATCCCAGAGGTACACATTAGTTCAGACTGCTGGTCTTCTTATAGAGTCACCCTTCTCCTCAACTTCTTCCAGCTTTTTCCTAATTTAACCACAGGGGTCACCAGTTTTTGTCCATTGACTTAGTGGAAACATTTTTTAACTGCTTATTTGGGCTCTTGGAAGTGAGTCATGACAGACTTCTGTTTGAAAGCACACTATAGCATCAGCAATAGTGTCAGACCTTGGTGCCTCCCACTGAGATGGATCTCAATTTGGGCATCTCACTGGACCTCATTTGCTCAGGCTCTTCTCCATTTTTGTTCCTGCAGTTCTTTCAGACAGGAATAATTGTGGGTCAGCGTTTTTAACTGTAGGATGGCAGCTCTATAGGGTTTCTCTTTCATGATGATGAAGACTTGGGAAATTTGAAAAGGCATCACAATATTAAATGTATTCATAAAATTTCTCCAGAGTGTATATTGTTTCATGGTGATCAGGACTATAGAAATGTGCGAAGGCTTTATCATATTAAATACACTCACAGGATTTCTCTACATTATGGTTTCTTTTGTGTCTTGAATATGACTGACAAATGATACATTGTTTACATTTGCAAGGTTTCTCACCTGTATGTCTTCTTTTATGTATTTCAAGATGATCACAGTGTACAAGGGCTTTATCTTATAGATAACATTCTTAGGGTTTCTATTAAGTGTATCTTCTTTTATTTACTTGGAGAGTAATGTGACTTGTAAAAGGTTTACCACATTGCTTATATTCATAGAGTTTGTCTCCAGTGTGCATTATTTGATGTGCTAGGAGATAAATCTTTTGTGCAAAGGCTTTACAACATTAGTTATATTCAGAGGATTCCTCTCCATACCTGTTCTTTTATGTATCTGAAGATGATTGGGATGTAGAAGGGCTTCAGAACATTGATGATATCCATAGGGATTATCTCCTGTATATGGTCCTTTGTATTTGTATATATGTATTTGGAGGACACTGCTTTGTGAAAAAGGTTTAAAACCACATTGCTCACATTCAAAAATTCCTATCCTATATGTGTTCTTTTATTATGTTGTTGACCACCGCTTTGTGAAAAACCTTTACCACAAAGGTTTCTCCACAAAACCATTGTTGAATTGGTCAAAGCGTTTCTCTCAGCTATGTGTTTTTTTTTATGTATATAATGACTACTGATTAGTGAAAAAGTTTTACTACATTGGTTACATTCATAAGAATTGGTTACATTCTCCTGTATGTGTTTGTTTATGTCTTTGGAGATTACTTCTTCTTGCAAAGTCTTTACCACATTGGTTACATTTACAAGGTTTGTCCCTTGTATGTGTTCTTTTATGACATTGGAGGGCACTGCTTTGTGCAAAGGTTTTACCTCATTGGTTACATTCATAGGGTTTTCCTCCTGTACATGTTCACTTATCATTTTGGAGACGACTGCTTCTTACAAAGCCTTTACCACACTGTTTACATTCCTACGGTTTCTCTCCTGTATGTGTTTGTTTATGTCTTTGTAGGTCACTCCTTCCTCCAGAGTCTTTACCACATTGGTTACATTCATAGGGTTTCTCCCCTGTATTTGTTTATTTATGTATTCAAAGAATATCACTTCCTGAAAAGGCTTTACCACATTGGTTACATTCATAGCGTTTCTCTCCTGTATGTGTTCTTTTGTGATATTCGAGGCCACTGCTTCCAGTAAAGGTTTTACCACATAGGATACATTTATAGGATTTCTCTCTTGTATGTGTTTGTTTATGTCTTTGGAGATTCCTCCTTCCTGCAAAGGTTTTACCACATTGGTTACATTCATAGGGTTTCTCTCCTGTACGTGTTTGCTTATATTTTTTTGAGATGACTGCTCTGTACAAAGGCTTTACCACATTGGATACATTACAAAGGTTTCTCTCTTTTATGTATTTGTTTATGTCTTTGGAGATTACTTCTTTCTGCAAAGGGTTTACAACATTGGCTACATTCATAGGGTTTCTCTCCTGTGTGCGTGTGTTTATGAACTTGGAGACCCCTGCTTCCTGCAAAGGCTTTATCACATTGGTCACATTCATAGGGTTTCTCTCCTGTATGTGTTCTTTTATGATATTCAAGACCACTCCTTCCCGCAAATGATTTACCAAAATGGTTACATTCATTGGGTTTCTCTCCTGTATGTGTTTGTTTATGTATTCAGAGATGACTGCTTCATATAAACACTCTCCCACACTGGTTACATTCAAAGGGTTTCTCTGTTGTATGTTTTTGTTTATGTCTTTGGAGGTGATACCTTCCTGCAAAGGCTTTACCACAGTAGATACATTCATAGAATTTCTCTCATGTGTGTGTTCACTTATGTATTTGGAGATGACTGCTTCGTACAAAGGCTTTACCACATTGGTTACATTCATAGGGTTTCTCTCCACTATGTATTCTTTCATGCCTTTGACTATGACTCTGATATGCAAAAGCTTTATCACATTGAATAAATGCAGAGGGTTGCTCTCTAGTACAGCTTCCTTCATGCCTGCAAATACAACTGGCACATGTGAAAGCTTTCTCACATTGATTATATTGATGAGCATTTTTATCTGGATGAATTCAAATATAATTTGGTTTAATTGTCACGAGCAATCTGATCCTAACATAATATCACTTTGTTTATATTCAAAGGTGTTCTCCTTTATCAAGGGTTGTTTTACATTTTTATAGATGCATTGAATGAGAAGAGTATTGATTACCTGACTCCCATTTGTAGTATATTTTGTATAGGAGACTATTCACATATTTAAAAAGAACAGGAAAAACTCAGAGCTTTGGCAAACTGATTGCATTTGTAAATTTTTACATCATGTGCGTAGCACTACATTAGGAACATGAAAAAATGCAAACAGAAAAAAAATTCTACTTCCCTAATTCTCAGAAAGATTTTCAACCATTTGAGTTGGTAAATATCCCCAATAATGTTAGAAAACTAATTTATAAACTTAAAGCACATTTAGCATGTTTACTCAAAGTGGAGTGTACTGAATATCTGCTAATTGTTTTGGAAAAAAGAAAGGTATGTTGCTTCTTTCAGTTTCCCTATGTTTATATGGCGTGTATCCTTAGTGACCTATGACATCCCTATTAAAAGTAGAATAACAAGTGAAAGGGTTCCACATTACATTCTCACAGTTTGCCTTTCTTTCCTCAAAAAGATGTGGTATAGGGATTAAGGTTTCTCCACAAAACCATTGTTGAATCTCATGAACTGTCTATCTCACTAAATTTAGCAATGATATTACCAGTATACCATCATGCACAAAGTTACTATGGATTATTTGCTCATGACAAGTTGTTTTTAGACATACACATATCACCTAATCAATACATTTCCCTTTTGCTAAGTGATATGAGACTGAACAGACAGGCAGTTCTACAGCATGGCTCTACCAGGCTTGATTCAAATAGCAACATATCTGTTAAGTGCTTGTTTCCATGTTTTTGAACTTAAAGGAACAGCTTGCAAACACAAACTGGATACTTGCCAATATACATGGTTTTCTGAGATTTAATAATCATCCATAATTTAAAGCAGTGCATATTTTACAGTATTGTTTTTCTTTACAACTTGTAGCACATATTAAACTTTAATCATAGGCATTATCTTATCCACTTGCACATGAAAATTACCTTCCATGTCTTCTACAACTTGGAAAATGTTCACCAATAGCATGGTCTTCCCAAACATAGCCTAAAATATGGTACCAGAGAAAGTAGGTTACATTATTGGAAAATAGGCAACATTTAAGTTACTAACTTGAATGAACTTTAGAACCATCTCTGATTTATTCACCTCATTCTTCCTCATTCTCAACTGAAATTACAAAGTCAAAAAAAAAATCACTGTATTACCTATAGCTGCGAGATTCCTATAGGTCTCCAACATCACATCTTTGTAGAGCCTCTTCTGAGAAGGATCCAGCAAAGCCCACTCTTTCTGGAGTGAAGTTCACATGCACGTCATCATAGGTCACTATGTCCTAAATTTCCAGTATATGTATGTACATAAGAAAGAATGGTTCCAACAACAGTGTAAACGTGTAGTTCAAAAGGAATAGATGCTGACTGGCCTGCCCATCCACATAGGACTTTTTATGGAATGATCAAATAGTCTTTCACAATTAAAGAAAAACAAAAATTTAAGTAAATGTAGAAGCAAATAAATGATCTCTTAGAAACTGATGCCTCTGTATTAAGATGTTGGGTATGGAACCATGCAGCATCCTGCCAGACCCTCCTCACTTTCTGTTCCCTAAGACCCAGTACACAAGGATGCCCTTAAGACTGCAGTTTCCTCTCATATGTCCATGTCTCCTGTAGATGCAAAAGACCATTTCCATCTTCCCTTCTCTTTTTGCCCCATCTCTGTGTCTGAGCTCTGAACTTTGGGCAGAAACCCTCTACTCAACCATAGGCCAGTCCTCCAGAAGACTAAGCAGTCTGTTTAAAGACCCATCTCACTATCTGCTACCCAAGAACCAATTCTCACAGATGTATAACAGCTCTGGTGGGGAGATAGTAGACAAACTCTGTCTTAGGCCAAGTAAGCTTCTTAGGAGTAGCATCTTGTGTACTACTTACAGGGGATAAGTGGATAGAAATGGAGACTTCTATGAAGTCAGCAGAAACTGTCATACAATGGGACAAAATCAGGAGAAGTCTAATAAAACAGTGCTGCAGAAGGGAACACCAAGTATCCAAAAACATTACTGACCAAGACCACAGTACACTTGGGACTGATGACCATATTGCCATCTCGTGGAGATAGGTGGAATATCAGGATCTGAAGCTTCTCCCCAACAGCCCTAGCAAACAATTACCACCTCTTTTAACCCTAACCCTGGTTTAAGAGGAAGAGCACTGTTTTCTATTCAGTACACCACCATCTTAAGTAAAGCTCCTAATGCTTAAGACTCCAGGCCTTTAAACTGTCTGGAAATTAGGAATAAGAAATGCAATTCTTCATACATTAGGATCAACCTTATTTGAGTGGACCAGCCCTCAACACTACAGTAATTTTCCTCTTAAAGAGCTGTCATCATGTGCAGCCCTGCTCTTGTGGCAAAACTATGCTTTTTCCGAGAAGAAAACTGGATCTTTAAGGCACACCAGGCCTTAATTTTGGTTGTGAACCTAGAATGCCATATTGAGCACCTTGTCAGGGGCCTGTTCTTTGATATCAGCATGAGCCTAATGGCTGACTGTAAACCAGATTTGTCCCCTTTGTCATGGTTTGGAGACAAATGTCTGAGAAGCAAACATGTAAACTACTATCCTAATCTTTAATAGAACTGCTTAGCATACGACATACCTGTCAGGTGTTTTATACACAGTCTTATCTCAGCTAAATTCTACTTAGTGTCACTTAATATTCCCTGAACGTTGGAAATTCCTTACGTCATTGATTCTACTCTTGTACCCCACAGCTTAATACTGGAGTGCTACCAAACACATGAAATGTCATTTACAGCCGCCACAAAATACACTCCAAATGGATCTTACACCTACATGTAAAATGCTAAGAGTAGATCTTACAGAAGATAAAAGAGGAACCAGGGCTCTCAGGTTTGTCATCCTGCTAAGTATAGTTCTACACAAAAGCCCCTCCTGCACATGTTTTGTGCAGATGCAGCCCCATAATAAAGTTATTCACCGGCCACAGCCAGGTCCAAGGAGATACTAGGTCCACAACGACCTCACAGGTGGCCACATCTGGCTGCCTGCTTCTTACCATCTGGCCGCTGGGAAGACCCACTGCACATGCATATTTTGCTAAGCTGCTTGCTCCTCTCCTCTGTGGGAGATGACCTTGCACTTACCATGTCTGGAGTTCTGAGCTTGCAGAGCTCCCCTCAAATCACCAAGCAGAGGCTCTCAAAACACATCACAGGGAGACACACAAGTCCTCTGCTGAGAGAGAGAGAGGAAGTTTAGGGTTGCTACCTGTAAGAACTGCCTCCTCTTCTGACTGGCAGCTGTGTGGAGATTCTGATTGGCTAGACCGTCTTGAGTGATATGATCTCCACCCCTAGGGTTAGAGTGTACTGAATGAATACAGCCTAGTGGTTCCAACCTGGGCCAATCCTTTTCCAGATCTAGAGAATTGCACTAGTCTCTCTGCTCCAATAGCCAACCTGTGTGTCCTCCAGCCAATCCCGGGGGAGGAGCTAAGGTTCCAGGTCCCTGCTGGTCAATTGCCTGTCACTTACCATTATAGGCAGTGACCTTGAGTTCATTGCTTTGCAAATTTAGAGCTTGCCTGAACTCCAACCATGGCACTCAGAATACAATTCTCCTTCTACCTCCTAGAATCAAGCTAGATAGCTTGGATAGCCCCAAAATCAGCTTACATCGGGGTCTTCAATTTGTTCCACAAGTGGACTGGTGCCCAGAATATTAACAATTAAAGAAAGATTTTCGGAAACAAGCTTTTGTTCTGTCGCTTCAGGCTGGGTTCAGGTAAACCGTATGTACCACCTGATGATTATGAGACAAGGTTCAGAACAGAGCAGGAAACACATGACAGACACGCTGGCCTTCCTGGCTGTCCTGGACTTTGTGGTTATCATACTGGGATAGGAAACAAAAAAGCAGAAGTAAAACAACCATACAAGTAAAATAACAGCTAGATATATCTTTTTATGAGAGAGAGAGAGAGAGAGAGAGAGAGAGAGAGAGAGAGAGAGAGAGAAGCACTCTGGAGAGAGGGACACAGTGAAGAGGGAGAAAACAAGAAAATTAATAGCATAGATAAAGAGAGCCCTGGAGAGCTGGGACAATACAATAACTCTTGGAGTCACTTCAGATATTTAGAATCAATGCTTTACATTTTCAAAATGAGTATTGTCAAGCATGATAGCACAGCACATGCTATCAATCCCAGAAGTTTGGAAGCATGTTTATATCCATAAATTTGGGCCACACTGGTCTACATGCTCACTTTCATAATACAACCCACCTCAAATACACCTGTTTTTATAAAGGATAGATATGGGTGTACTGTCAAGAACTATGGAGTAATGACCTAAATGATGTGAAGTAAAACTTTATTTTATTTCCAGGCCAATCTTGCAGTCTCCTCTGAATTAGGAGAGATAATCAGCCCTGAGTAAAAACAGAGGAAATTTTTGTAGTCAAACTCAAGGTTAAGATACATAGGAATTATTACAAAACTGTAATTGCTTTGCAGTTAGTATTTGAATTAAAATTTGCAGTTCTAAAAACATTCCATAGACAGTGGAAACAGGTTACACTATATAAATCTCAAGATTATAGAGGAAAAATATGTGAAAATGACAAGTTGTCCTAACTTGGATCATGATTAGAGAAAATTCCATAGTTAACAATATAGAAATTAATCAAATTTTATCTTTAGGAATAATTAGGAATAGGAAAAAATAGTCCTTAACTGACCCTTTTTTTAAAATTACAAATTATTTATTTTTTATATGTGCATATATTGTATATTTTTAAAAGATTTGTTATGTTTACAATATAGTTCTGCTTGCATGCCAGAAGAGGGCACCAAACCCCATTACAGATGGTTGTGAGTCACCATGTGGTTGCTGGGAATTGAACTCAGGACCTCTGGAAGAGCAGACAGAGCTCTTAACCACTGAGCCATCTCTCCAGCCCTCCTTAACTGACCCTTAAGAAATATAATTTTATTGTTTATCTTTTTGTTGTTGTTTTGAGACAGGGTCACATTTTGAATGCCAGCTGAACTTGACTCACTAAATAAATTATAATTTTCAAGTTTTATTTAATCTTTAATAAAGAGTAGTATAATGCCCCAGTGTAGAGGAATACCAGGACAGGAAGGAGGGAGTGGGTAGGTGGGTGGGAGAACACCATCATAGAAGCAGGGGGAGAAGGGAATGAATAGTGGTTTCTGGGGCAGGTGGGAAACCAGTAAAAAGGATAACATTTGAAATGTAAATAAAGAAAATATCTAATTAAAAAAATAAGTGGCCTTGAAATATAAATAAAGAAAATATCTAATTAAAAAAAAATAAGTGGCCGGGGAGTGGTGGCGCACGCCTTTAATCCCAGCACTTGGGAGGCAGAGGCAGGCAGATTTCTGAATTCAAGACCAGCCTGGTCTACAGAGTGAGTTCCAAGACAACCAGGGCTACACAGAGAAACCCAGTCTCAAAACAAAACAAACAAAACAAAACAAAAAAAAGTGACCTGTCCAAAAAAGTAGTAGTATTTATTTAACCGTGTGTTTTCAGGCCTCTGTTACTTACATGAGAGTCTTCAATACAAGATGGAGCTGAAACAATATTTGTTATTGGTTGGGTTAGAAGTAATGGAGAATGTTCTTAAAGGGTTTGCTTCTTCTGGTAAGTCTATAATTATCAATCTTGGGGTCACTCCTAACTTCAAAGGCATGGGACAGATCATGACTGCTCTAGAGATAGTTTGAAAAATATGCCTCCCTGGTTTCTATCGTTGGAAGGGATGATTATCTGTGTTCTGAGCTTCCACAGAACACTTCTGTATACTTACATTTCTATTGGTATCATAAAACACACCATGGACAAAGCAAATTATAATTATAGACATTAATTTGGACTCACAATTTCAAAGCATTAGAGTCAATACTGGCAGCATAAACACATGGCATCAGGTCACACTGAGAGCTCAGATTTTTCCAGGGGTGAACACTAAAGTAGAATGGCCATGAGGACTATGATCTTCTTACAGGTTACACAGCCCTCAGGAACTTCCAATGTCCTCATGGAGTGCAGTGCTTCCTTACTTCTTTGTTTGCTTGACTCACTTGCAAATGGAAAGGTCATGTGACTGGATCACACTCTATATTAGTGACAACTGAATCATTTCTCTTCTATTTTAGAAAGAAAGATTAAATGAAATATGATTTTGAAACCAGGATAATATCAGTACTTTCCCTCTCATATGGTGGGCAGAATGTTTTGCAGAAAAGAGGAAGGCACTTTCTCTTTATGTTATCAAGATCAAATTATATTCAGCGAGGAAAGCAATAGCCAATTTAGCTTGTGGCAAGATAAAGGCGGGTGTTTCCCTGGGAATTTAAAAGAGGTATTTCAAACAACCAGGATGGTGAGTTTTCAAGTGACACAAAGTCTCTTGTCAGGCATCGCTGTGAGTCTGCCATATGCCCCTGTTTTGAATCCCATTCACAATTCAGCATTATGTTTCCTGGATATCACCGAACTCCAAGAGTCTCACTTATGTCTTGTCGAACATGCAGGTCTCAGACTCCTCAGAGTTAAAATATATGACCTCAGTTCAGATTTCTTAAGTGGGCGGCTGTTATTTCTGCCTTGCCACAGTCAATGTTGAATGTTTGTGTTTGCTGATACATTTACATAGTTACTTTTGTGAAACACTTATTATATCAGCCAATTTGTTATATAGAGAGCAACTTTACATGCCTTGTGGAAGGTTGTACATGTGGTAACTGCATCTTCAAGAATTTTGATGTGAGAAGTAAACGACACAAATATTTTTCACAATCATACAAATCCATCTGCCTTCATTTTGAGCAAAAAACGTAAATCGTTGAGTTTGTGTTAAGAAAAACTTGGGGAACAAAATCATTTCCAGTGCAACTGTTTGAACAATTTTCAGCCTACAATTAACAGTATTTGATCACCATAAAGCATTAAAAATAAAATGCCATGATCCAGGTCATGAAGTAGAGCAATTGCAAGTTTTCTGAGAAACTGCCAAATGATATCCAGGGTTGTTGTACAAGTTACTTCCACCAGGAATGGCGGAGTGTTCCTCTTGCTTCACATCCTGCCAGCATGTGCTTCTCTTGGGGCTTTGATCTTAGCCATTCTGATGGGTGTAATATGGAACCTGAGAGTTGTTTTCACTTGCATGTCTCTGATGACTAAGAACTTAGAACATTTCTTTAAGTGCTTCTCAGCCATTCGAGATTCCTCTGTTGAGAATTCTCTGTATCCCCTGTTAAAATTGGGTTGTTTGGGTTATTGGTGATGTGTTTATAAAATAATAAAAAGAGAAAAGGAATATGTTCTATGGAGATGTGGTGAGGTGTAGGGTTAGGAGGTGTCTCAGCAGGTCCAAGCCAAGGCATCCCTTCCCTCTGAGGGACCAGCCACATGATAGTATAGAATAGAGTTTATTCATGGCATGAGGAGAGAAGTCAAGAGGGTAGTAGAGGCAGAGAAAGGCAGAGAGAAAGAAGTAGAGGAGAAGAGGAGTAGAAGACAGCAATGATCACATGGAGAGAGAGAGGAAAAAGGAATGAGAAGAGAAGAAGGAAGGAGAGAGGGGACAGAGTGAGAGCAAGAAGGCAAGAGATCAAGAGAGAAATAGAGGAAGTAGCGGGCAAGTAGCCACTTTTATAGTGGGTCAAGCCTACCTGTAACTGCGGGGAGGAGTATAACTGACCAAATTCTTAATGATAGCCAGAATTCAGCTTTGGCCAAAGCTCAAAGAGGAGCCAGCCAAAAAATAAATTTTAGATTCCACATATGCTGTCATCCATAAGTTTCTTTCCAGTTCAGGCCCAAAGTTATTCTGAAGAATGTAAATATGTACTGGAGATCTCAAATCCTACATAAGACAGCTAGGAGATTTACACAGCAAAGTTCCTCAGAATCATTGATTCATTGCCTCAGAGCCCTGAAATAGCAGGTCAGTTTTCAGTGTTGGGTTCCTGAGTTGGTGGTCCCAGAAGATGAGAAAGATAGGAAACGTAGAAGGCAGGATGTACAACAGCTCTGATGGGGAGATAGTAGACAAGCTCTGTCTTAGGCCAAGTAAGCTTCTTAGGAGTAGCATCTTGTGTACTACTTACAGGGGATAAGTGGATAGAAATGGAGACTTCTATGAAGTCAGCAGAAACTGTCATACAATGGGACAAAATCAGGAGAAGTCTAATAAAACAGTGCTGCAGAAGGGAACACCAAGTATCCAAAAACATTACTGACCAAGACCACAGTGCACTTGGGACTGATGACCATATTGCCATCTAGTGGAAATAGTTGGAATATCAGGTTCTGAAGCTTCTCCTCCCCAAACACCCTGGCTGCAAAGCATTACCTCCTCTGCCAACCCTAACCCTGGCTTAAGAGAAAGAGCACTGTTTTCTATTCAATACACCTGGGCCTTAGGAAAAGCTCCTATTGCTTAAGGCTCCAGGTTTTTAAGTGTCTGGAATTTAGAAATGCAATTCTCACCAGGCAGTGGTGGTGCACGCCTTTAATCCCAGCACTTGGGAGGCATAGGCAGGCAGATTTCTGAGTTTCAGGCCAGCCTGGTCTACAGAGTGAGCTCCAGTGCAGCCCAGGCTATACAGAGAAACCCTGTCTCAAAAAACCAAAAAAGAAAAAAAATAATTCTCCATAGTTTTGAATGAAGCACTATTTGAGTGGATGAGCCCTCAACACAACAGTAATTTTCCTTTCAAAGTGCTGTTACCATGTGGAGTCCTGTCCTTGTTGCAAAACTATGCTTTTTCAAAGAAAACAGGATCTTTAAGGCACACCAGGCCTTAATGTTTGTTGTGACTCTAGAAGGCCATATCGAGCAGCTTGTCAGGGACCTGTTCATTGATATCAGGATGAGCCCAATGGCTCATTGTAAACCAGATTTGTCCCCTTTGTTATGATTTGAAGACAAATATCTGAGAATCCTGGTAAACAAACATGCATACTACTATCCTAATCTTTAACAGGACTGCTTAGAATACTACATACCTGTCGGGTGTTTTACAGGAAGACCTACCTCAGCTATATTCTACTTAGTGTCACTTAATATTTTCTAAGCATTGAAAATCCTTAACATCACCAATTCTGTTCCTACAAATTACAGCTCAATATTGGAGTTTTACCCAACACATGAAATGTCTTTTACAGCCTCCACAAAATCAACTCCAAATGGATCTTACACCTACATGTTAAATGCTAAGAGCAGAACTTAGGAAAGATAAAAGGGGAACCAGGGGCCTCAGATTTATCATCCTGCCAAGTATAGCTCTATACACAAACCCCTCCTGCAAAAGTTTTGTGCAGATGCAGCCCTCAGACTAAAGTTATTCAGAGGCCACATCCAGGTCCAAGGAGAGACTAGGTCCACAGGAGACCTAGGACCTAGACCACTAGGACCTCACAGGAGACCATGTGCAGCTGCCTGCTTCTTTCCATCCAGCTGCTCTGAAGACCCATTACACATGCATTTTTTGCTAAGCTGCTTGCTCCTCCCCTCTGTGGAAGATGACCTTGCACTTACCTTGTCTGGAGTTCTGAGTTTGCCAAGCTCCCTGCACATCACCCAGTAGAGGCTCTCAAATATTTCACACAGAAACACACAAGTCTGCTGAAATACAGAGAGGAAGTTGTAAGCTTGAAAGCTGCCTCCTCTTCTGATTAGCAGCTCCGTGTGGAGATTCTGATTGGCTAAAGAGACTTGAATGACATGATCACCACCCTTAGGGTTGGAGTGTGCTGAAGAGACACAGCATAGGTGTTAAAACCTGTGCCAGTCCTTTTCCAGATCTAGAGATTTGCAGTTCAGTAGCACTAGTGCCTATTCTCCAGTAGCCTAAATGTGTCTTCCTGCCAAGCCCCCTGGAGGATTTAAGATTCAAGATCCCTGCTGCTCAACAGCCTACTGCTTCCCTTTGTGGGCAGTGTCCCTGGGTTCACTGCTTTGCAAATTTGGAGCTTACCTGAACTGCAACCACAGCACTCAGGAAGCACTTCTCTATCTCTCTTCTAGAATCAAGCTGGATAGCTTGCATAGCCCATAAATCAGCTTACATAGGAGTTACCAATGTGTCCCACAAGTGGACGGGTGCCCAGAATAGTAACAATTAAAGAGAGATTTTTGGAAACAAGATTTTGTTCTGTGGCTTCAGGTAACCTGCAAGTGTGTTCCACCTGGGGTTATGAGACAGCCTCAGAACAGATCAGGAAACACACGACAGACACGGTGGTCTTACTGGCTGTCCTGGCCTTTGTGGGCATCAGGCATGGACAGGAAACAAAAAATGCAGAGTTAAAACAACCATACAAATAAAATAACAGCTAGAGAGAGAGAGAGAGAGAGAGAGAAAGAGAGAGAGAGAGAGAATTAATAACATAGGTAAAGAGAACACAGGAGAATTGAGACAACACAATAATTCTTAAAATCATTTCAAGTCTTTAGTACCAGTGCCTCACAATCATTTTCAAAATGAATATTGCCAAGTATGACAGCATGTACTGGCAATCCCAGCAGTTTAGAAACAAGTTCATCCATGGATTTGAGGCCACAGTGGTCTACACAGTCAATCCATAATATAACCCATCTCAAATACACCTATTTTTTTTAAAGGGTAGATACTACTACTGTCAAGAAACAGGAATCAACAACCTAAATGATGTGAAGTAAGAATTTACTTTATTTCCAGGCCAATGTTGCCGTCTCCTCTGAATTAGGAGAGCTAATCTGCTCTGAATAAAAACAGAAAAACTTTTTGTAGTCAATCTCAAGGCTAAAATATATTGTAATTATTGAAAACTGAAATTGCTTTGCAATTAATAATACAATTAAAATCTGCAATTCTAAAAACATATCACAAAAAGAAGAAACAATTTACACTGTGTAAATTTCAACAGTATAGAGGAAAAACAAGTTAAAGTGACAAGTTGTCCTTTAACTTGGTACATGATTAGAGAAAAGACAATACTGAACAATATAAAAATTAATCAAATTTTATCTTTAGGATTAATTTGGGGCAGGAAGAAAAAAATAGTCCTTAACTGACCCTTAAAAATATAATTTTAATTGTTTATCTTTTCTTGTTGTTTTGAGACAGGGTCTCATTTAGAATGCCAGTTGAACTTGATTGACTAAATAAAGTATAATTTACACTTACTGAATCCTGTGCTTTTGGGCCTCCATTCCTATCACTAGAGTCTTCAATACAAGATGGATCTGACACATTATTTGGTATTGGTTGGGTTATAAGTAAAGGAGAATGTTCTTGAAGGGGTTGCTTTTTCAGGGAAGTTTATAGTTGTCAATCTTGGGATCAGTCCTAATTTCAAAGGCATGGGACAGATCATGACTGCGCTAGAGACAGTTTGAAAAATATACCTCCCTGTTTTCTATCATTGGAAGGGATGATTTTCTGTGTTCTGATCTTCCACAGAACACTTCTATATAATTACCCTTCTATTGGTATCATAAAACACACCATGGACAATGCAAATTATAATTACAGGCATCAGTTTGGGCTTTAAAATTCCAAAGCATTAGAGTCCAATACTGGCAACAGAAACACATGGCACCAGGTAGAGCTGAGAACTCAGATTTTGATCCTCAGACAAAAGGTAGCTAGCAAAGTGGGCATGGTCAGAAGATGTTAAAACCTGAAAATGCACCCGTGTGACACAACTTTCAAAAAGGACACACCTGTGCTCCTTCCCAAACAGTTTCACAAACTAAAAATCAAGTATTCAAGCATATGAGTCTAGGGGAGCCATTCTCATTTAACTATCACATGTTTCTTCAAAACTGAAAACTACTTTTTATCTGACCACACTTTTCCATATCCTTAAGAGAGACTGCTGTTTCCTGCACACAATGTCACAAAAGAAACAATGCCTAGAAAAAAGAATCAGATTATAGGAAAGAATGAACAGACCAAATAAGACCAAATTTAACATGGAAAACAAGATCACTTATAGCTCCTTGTTCAGCATCTTGAGATTATGATGAAATGGCCTTAACCACAAGGTCTTAGGTTTCCCCATTTCTCCAGCTCTGTCACCTGAAGCACACATAGCTTCTTTTCAGCAAACTCCATTACCTTCTTGCAGTTTTCCTCAAAACTGGTCCTTGGACCTCTAATATCTTTTGTACTGTATTCTCTTTTATTTAATTGTAAGTGGGTTAGTGGTCATACAGGGATCATTCTCTTCTTAAGAGCATTGCTCGAACACCTTACTTTTCCTAGCTCTCACATGGCTGATTACTATGGTCTGTAACTAGACTTCCATAAGAACCATGAATCAAGTCAGGCAGTGGTGGCACACGCCTTTAATCCCAGCACTTGGGAGGCAAAGGCAGGCAGATTTCTGAGTTTCAGGCCAGCCTGGTCTACAGAGTGAGTTCCAGGACAGCCAGGGATACACAGAGAAACTTTGTCTTGAAAAAACAAAAAAATACCAAAAAAAAAAAAAAAAGAACCATGAATCAAAATAGTTGGGTAGAGGCTAGTACCTGTCATTGCTTTGGATGTTTACATAGAAGAGATATTTTCTGTAAGTCCTGGTATACATTGAAAAATTAGTGATATAAAATTGTACCTCTGTTGACAAGATCCAAGCCTGCCACAAGGAGTGTTCTGAGAGGAGGGGTGTCTGGGATCACCGGAAATAAAGGATTGGCAATTAAATCATCAGTACAAGGTGACAACCTATGCTCTGCTGGAAGCAGTTTTCTACCCTTCTTTCATTCTGTTCTGTATGTGTTTTGTCTGATCTGCCTTCTCTGGAGATCTTTCTTTTTTTTTTTTTTTTTAAAAAAAAGGTATTAAAATAATTTATTCCTAGGTGTGTACAATGAGGATGATTTAGACTGTTTTATACATTAAATAATATAATAATGCATATGAATGTAATAGTGTCAGATTTACACAGAAAAAGGATTATGTATTCTTTGTGCTGTAATCAATGTAGGATCAATATTCTGAGGATGCCTGACACATACTTTTTATTTTATTTTATTTTATATTTTATTTTATTTACATTTCAGATGCCATCCCCTTTCCCCATTTCCCCTCCCTAGAGAAAATCCCTATCCCAGCCCCCCTTTTCCTTTTTGCTTTTATACACTTTTTTAAAAATGTCAGTCAAAGGTTTTATAAGTTTGGTAATGCTCAATCAAAAGTGTAACACAATGCCCAACCTAGATATATAAACTGTCTTTGACTGGTGGAGACATGTGAACATCTGCCTCCATGTCCTCCTCTCTCTTTCTCTCTCTCATCACCTTGCTTCTCCTCTCCTTCATCTTCTCCTCTCCTTACTCTATCTCTTCCTCTTGGTGCTCCTTCCCCCTTAGCTCCTCCTACATATCACCCTTTCTGTTAAAATAACACTTTTCTCTCAAAATACAATTAGAGCATAATTATTCCTATTTGTACCAGTGAGGTACACTTGCAGAATAGTCGACTGATTATATCTGCCTAGACAGAGTAATCAGCCCTTAATAATTCTGCAGCGCTAAGGTCTGTCAGATGATCCTGGGCCAGAAGGCTGAAGATTTGATGCTCCAACGTACTGTAGTATAGGGGCTGTCCAGGTGTTCAGAGGTCTCTATAAATTGGCTAAGTTTTAGAAGCTATGCTTTGTGCTTCCCATAATTTCAGTTAACTCAGTCATTCTGGATTTCTGATGGGGTTGAAGACCTATAGTCTCATAGCCAATCCTGGCTATTTACTTTGAGAGAAAAGATCTGAGTGGATGGTTTTCAACTGACATTCATTCTAAAGCCAAGAAAAACAGCCAGGCTCAAAACTAAGTGTTTTAGTTAGGAGAGACGACAGAGGTCCTGGTTAGTTGACAAAATGATGGACTGGGTATTAGGATTATCTTGTACCTCTCTGGAGATCTTTCAACAGCTCCTTGAGACTTTTGTTTTTGTTTTTGTTTTTGTTTTTGTTTTGTTTTGTTTTGTTTTTGTTTTTTTCGAGACAGCGTTTCTCTGTAGTCTTGGTAGTCTTGGCTGTCCTGGAACTCACTCTGTAGACCAGGCTGGCTTCAAACTCAGAAATCCACCTGCCTCTGCCTCCCAAGTGCTGGGATTAAAGGCGTGCGCCACCACTGCCCGGCCCTTGAGACTTTTCTACAAGTGATTCTCTCTTGATACTTTAAAAAATTCTCTGGATAGGTCTTCTCCTGGAGATCATACACCCAGTCTTTTATTTTACCCATTAATCCAGTTATTTACTCCAATTTTCCTTTTGATTATCTTAAGAATGGACATCCTGGGACCTCAGGCCCTTAATTCTTAGAAGACAGCAAGTACACATTTTCTTTAAACACTGCAAAAGAATGTAGAGACCTGCAGGCCTCTGATAACCACAGTGGCTAAACTAGGTGGGTGGGACCCAGCTCTAAGAACATCCAGGGTTAACCTAGCACTGTCCAAGGTTGATCCTCAACTCAGGAATGTGTTTGCCTTTGTAAGCATAAATAACAATTAGAACAACAAAAACTTAGGTGGGTTGAATGAATCTCTTGTGATCAAAACTCCTGAAGTCTCCTCATCTCCTAGCTCCTTCTTTAGTATCTGTCTGACAAGTTGGCTCACATCACACTTGCTTTCTTTCCTTTAGTTTTGTGAAGCCCCTCATAATTCAAATTGCATCACTATTAATTAATGTAGAAGTGGAAGCATGACATAAGTGTGTTAAGCCAAATTGGGGAAATTTCTCTTATTGACTACAGACTGAACATCATGACAATGTTATTCTCTCCATGGGTTAACACTAATGTAGAATGGTCATGGGGACTATGATCTTCATACAAGTTATACAGAACTCAGGAACAGCTAACTTCCTATGTCTCCACGGAGTTCAGTGTTTCCTTACTTCTCTGCTTGGCTAACTTTCAAATGGAAAGGTCATGTGAGTGGGTAATGCTCTATATTAGTGACAACTGAATCATTTCTCTTCTGTTTCATAAAGAATGTCTAAGGATAATATAAGATTTTTAACCATCAGGTGTTGTTCTTTTATATGGAGGCCAGAATGTTTTGCAGAAAAAGAGGAAAGCACTTTCTTTTTATGTAATCAAGATAAATTATTTTCATTGGGTAGGATTATAGCCAATTTAGATTGTGGCAAGATTAATGGGGTGTTTCTATGGGAATTTAAAAGATATAGTTCAAACAACCAGGATGGAAAATTTCTGTTATTGTGAAATTATCTTCAGCCTTTTTAAAAACAGTCCGGTAGTTATTTCCCCTCATTCTGCCCTCCAAGAGTTTCTCATCCAACACCTCTTCCCTGTTCTCCAAGAGGATGTTCCCAAATTCCTCCATATACCACAACATCTCACCAGGCCTCTCCATTCCATGGGGCCTCAATCTCTCAAGGATTAGGTATGTCTTCTCTCACTGAGGCCAGACCAGGCAGTCCTCTGCTTTATATTTGTTGGGGGCCTCAGACTAACTATTGTATGCTGCCTGATTAGTGGTTCAGAGTTTGAGAGATTTTAGGGTCTGTGTTTGTTGAGACTGCTGGTCTTCCTATGTGGTCACCCTCCTCCTCAATTTCTTTAAACCTTACACTAATTCAATCACAGGGGTCCCTGACTTCAGACCATAGATTGGGTGTAAGTATCTGCTTCTGTCTCAGTCAGCTGTTTGTTGGGCTTCACAGAGGGCAGCCATGCTAGACTCCTGACAGTGAGCACACCATAGAATCAGTAATAGTGTCAGGCCTTGGAGCCTCCCCTTGAGATGGGTCCCAATTTGGGCCAGTCACTAGATGTACTTTCTGTCAGTCTTTTTTTTTTTTCTTTCCTTTTTTGGCTCTATAGTTCTATTAGACAGGAACAATTCTGGGTCAGAGATTTTGAATGTGGGATGGCAACCCCTGCCCTCCACTTGACACCCTGTTGGATTGTTGAATCCACTGGAGGTGGATTCCACAAGATCCCTCTCACCACTGTTGGGCATTACATCAATGGTCCCTCCTTTTGAGCCTTGAGATTCTCTCAACTTTTCCTGGTATCTAGTACATTCTAGAGGGTCAAACCTACTCGATCTTGGTGAATGATCACATTGATATTCTTTTATTCAGTTTGCTAGAATTTTATTGAATACTTTTACATTTGTATTCATAAGTGAAATTGGTCACATTCTCTTTTTTTGTAGGCTCTCTGTGTGGTTTAGTATCAGAGTAGTTGTGTCTTTATGGAATGAATTCAGTAGTGCTCCTTCTGCTTCTGTTATGTAATAATCTGATGAGTGTTAGTATTAAATTTTCTTTGTAGGTCTTGGAGAAGTTTGCACTTAAGTCATTTGGTCCTGGGCTTTTTATGGTTGGGAAGTTTTTAATGATTTCTTCTATTTTCTTCAGGGATATAGGCCTGTGTAGATAACTTACCTGCTCTTAATTTAAGTTTGATACCTGGTATCTATCTAGAAAATCGTCTATTTCTTTAGATTGTCTGGTCTTGATGAGTCTAGGCTTTGGTAGTAGGATCTGATGACTTTTTTCAAATTTCCCCAGTTTTTGTTGTTATGTCTCCCTTTTCATTTCTGATTTTGGAAATTTGAATACTGTCTCTCTGACCTTTAGTTAGTTTGGCTCAGGGATTATATATCTTGTTGATTTTCTCAAAGCACAAGTTTCTGGTTTTGTTGATCTCTTGCATTATTTGCTTTGCTTCTACTTGGTTGATTTCTGCCCTGCGTTTGACTATTTCCTGCCTTCTACTCCTTTGGGTTGTGCTTGCTTCTTTATGTTCTAGGGTTTTTATGTGTGCTGTTAAGTTGTTAGAGATAAATTTCTCCAATTTCATTATAGGGGTATTTATTGTTATGGATTTTCCTGTTAGCACTGCTTTCCTTGTATCCCATAAGTTTGAGTATGCTGTGCTCTCATTTTCATTTAATTCTAAAAAATCTTTAATTTCTTTCTTTATTCCTTCCCTGGCCAAGTTATCATTGAGCGAAGTTGTTCAGTTTCCATGGATGTGTGCATTTGTTTGTTTGTTTGTTTGTTTTTGCTGTATTGAAGTCTAGCCTTACTTCATGGTAATCTGATAGGATGCATCGGAATAGTTCAATATGCTTGTTCTCTCGAGGCTTGTTTGGTGACCGATCATATGGTCAATTTTGAAAAAGGTACCGTGAGGTGTTGAAAAGCAGGTGCATTCTTTGGTTTTGGGGAGAGACGTTCTGTAGATATCTTTTAAATTCATTTGGTTCATAGCTTCTACAAGTTTCTCTGTGTCTGTGTTTGGTTTCTGAATCAATAACCTGTTCATTGGTGAGAGTGGGGTAATGAAGTCTTCCACTATTATTGTAATGGGGATCAATGTGAATGTTGAGCTTTAGTAAAGTCGTTTTGTTGTTGTTGTTGTTGTTGTTGTTGTTGTTGTTTTGGGTTTTTTTTAATGAATGAAGGTGCACTTGCATATGGGGCATAGATGTTTTGAACTGAGACTTTAGATTTTTCCTCTGATGTATATGAAGTGTCCATCTCCATCTCACTTGATATCTTTTGCTTGAAACTCCATTTTATTGGATATTAAGATGGCAACTCCTGCTTGTTTCTTTGTACCATTTGCTTAGTAATCCTTTTTTGAGCCTTTACCTTAGAGGTAGTAACTGTCTTTGTCATTGAGGTGTGTTTCTTGTATACAGCAAAATGCTGAATCCTGCCTGTGTATCTGGTCTTTTGATTAGGGAACTGAGTCAGTTGATATTGAGAGATAATAGAGACAGATGGTTGTTAGTTCCTGTTATGTTTGTTGTATGTGATTCTCTCCTTTTGGTTTTGTTGTGAGATGATTAATATCTTGATTTTTTTTTTTTTTTTGGTGTATGTACCCTCCTCTTGTTGGAGTTTTCTTTCTAGAATATTCTGTAGTGCTGGATTGGTAGATACGTATATCATTTAAATTTGGTTTTGTCAGGGAATATTTTGTTTTCTCCATTTATGATGATTGAGAGTTTTACTGTGTATTGTAACCTGGGTGGGCATTTGTGTTCTCTTAGTTTCTGCATTGCCTCTGTCCAGGCTCTTCTGGATTTTAGAATCTCTGGTGAGAAGTCTGATGTAATTCTCATAGGTCTGCCTTTATATGTTAGTTGTCCTTTTTCTCTTACAGTTTTTAGTATTTCTTGGTTCTGTGCATTTAGTGTTTTAAATATCATATGACACAACGATTTTCTGTACTGGTCTAATCACTTTGGTGTTCTATATGTTTCTTGTACATTTATGGCCATCTCTATATTTAGGTTGGAAAAATTGTCTCCTATGATTTGGTTAAAGATGTTTTCATGTCATTTGAGCTAGGAGTCTTCCTTCTCTTCTATTCCTATTTTTTCTTAGGGTTTATCTTTTTATTGTGTTGTGATTTCTTGGATGATTTGGGTTTAGAGTTGTTTTCTGTTTTGAATTTCCTTTGGGATTTGTGTTGATATCTACCTAGGTATTTTCTATGCCAGAGATTCTCTCTTATATCTCTTGTATTCTCTTGTTGATGCTTGTGTCTGTAGTTTCTAATGTCTTTACTAGGCACTCCATTTCCAGAGTTACCTACAATTGTGTTTTTGTTATTGTTTCTATTTTCTTTTAAGGGTCTAGGACCATTTTGTTTAATTCCTTCATCTGTTTGATTGTGTTTTCCTTTGTTTCTTAAAGAGATTTATTGCTTTTCTCTTTAAGGGTTCCTACTTGTTTTCTTGTATTTCTTTCAGTGAGTCATTTATATGCTCCTTAAAAGACTCTATTTCATGAGATAGGATTTTAGGTCAACATCCTGATTTTCAAGTGTGTTGGTGCATCCAGAGCTTGATGTGGTGAAAGAAGTGTGTTCTGATGGTGCCAGAGTATATTAGCTTCTGCTGTTTATGGTCTTACACTTGACTCCCACCATCTGGCAATCTTTGGCATTAACTGGGCTGGGTATCTGTAGCCCGCCTCCTGTGTCCCTGAGTTGCTTCAGATCTCCTGTTTCATTGGTTGTATCAGAACTCCTAGGAGGCCTTCAGACTATGGGGTATTAGGAGAACCAGTCATGCTGATCAACTGACCTGGAAGGTGCAGAATTTGAAGTGGGTGGAGTTTACACAGTGGATTGTTATAAGGTTCTTTCTCAAGTCTGCTGGGCTCCTCAGTGTTCCCAGCTGCTGAAGTTATTTGGGAGGTTCTCTTACCTGTGTTGCTGGCTGTAGCAGACCTCCTAGGAGGCCTTCAGACTAACAGACTGTGGATTCTTCAGAGAAGAAAACATGCTGATACTCTGCCCTGTCAGAAGGCATAGGCCTAATAGTAGGATGGTAAATTTGTAAGGGGTACATGACTCTTGTCAGGTATCTCTTACAATTCTGTAAAGTTGGCCACATGCCCTTTTTTGAATCCCATTCACAACTCACATTATATTTCCTGCGGTCTCCAGCACTCGTTAAGTACTGCTGCCAATTCAATTGAAGAACCTTTCTTAATTACATCATATCACCAAACACTGAGAGACTCACGTCTGCCTTGTCTAACATGCAAATCTCAGCATCCTCCTAGTTCAAATATATGATCTCTTTCAGAACTCATTATTGAGCAAATGGTATTTCTGCCTTGCTGCAGTCAATGTTGAATGTGTTTGTCGATATATTTACATGGTTAGCTTTCTAAAATACTTATTATAACAGCCAATTTGTAATCTACATCTCAACGTTACCTGCACTGAAGAAGTTTGAACACGTGCTTACTGCAATTTCACAAATTTATATGTAAGAAGGAAGCAACACAAATATTTTTGACTATCAAACAAATTCATCTGCCTATATGATTTATTTTAAGAAAAAAAGTTGATCATTGTTTTTGCATTAAGAATAGTTTGGGGAACCTCTTCTTCTTCTCCTTCTCCTTCTCCTTCTCCTTCTCCTTCTCCTTCTCCTTCTCCTTCTCCTTCTCCTTCTCCTTCTCCTTCTCCTTCTCCTTCTCCTTCTCCTTCTCCTTCTCCTTCTTCTGGAAAACACCAAATGGCAGATGACGACAGTGCAGGAGGATTAGGGAGAGGTCTTAGGGGTCGAGGTTGTAGTTGATGGAATGGTTGTAGGTGAGGCCATGAGGCTCATGGAGGTAAAGCTGAAGACAAGGAGTGGATACCTGTTACCAAGCTCTGCTGCCTGGCTAAGGACATGAAGACCAAGTCTTTGGAGGAGATCTACTTGTTCTCCCTGCCCATTAAGGAGTCTGAGATCATTGACTTTTTCCTGGATGCATCCCTAAAGGATGAGGTTCTAAAAATCAAGCCAGTGCAGAAGGCTGGCCAACGGACCAGGTTCAAGGCTATTGGGGACTACAGTGGTCACGTTGGTCTTGTGTTAAGTTCTCCAAGGGGGTTGTCACTGCTGTCTGAGGAGCCATCATCTTGGCGAAACTCTCCATCATCCCTGTACAGAGAGATTACTGGGGAAACAAGATTGGCAAGCCCCACACTGTTCTGTGCAAGGTGACAGGTCACTATGGCTCTCTGCTGGTGCATCTCATTCCTGCCTCCAGAGGCACTGGCATTGTCTCTGCTCCTGTGCCCAAGAAGCAACTGATGATGGCTGGTAAAGATGACTGCTACACTTCAGCCAGAGGCTGCAATGCCACCCTGGGAAACTTTGCCAAGCCTACCTTTGATGCCATCTCCAAGACCTACAGTTAACTACCTGACCCCTGAACTCTGGAAAGACACTGTGTTCACCAAGTCTCCTTATCAGGAATTCACTGATCATTGTGTGAAGACCCACACCAGAGTCTCTGTTCAGAGGATCCAGGATCCAGCTCTGGCTACCACATAAGGGTTTTTATACAAGAAAAATAAATGAATTAAGTCTGTTTTTTTTTAAAGAATACTTTGGAGAAATAATTCATTTCAGTGCAATGAGTTAAAGCAAGTTCAGCATACAATTAGTGGTATCTGATCAACATAAAGCATTAAATATAAAATGTCATGAGCTGGGTGCTGAGGTAAAACTATTTTGAGATTTTTGATAAACCATCAAATTGATTTCCAGAGTGGTTGTATATGTTTCTAATCCCGCCAGCAATAGAGGAGTGTTCTTCTTGCTTCACATCCTTGCCAGCATGTGTTATCTGTTGAGTTTTTGATCTTAGCCATTCTGATGCATGTAAAATGGAATCTCAGATTTGTTTTGACTTGCATTTCTCTGATGAATGAGGGCTTTGAACATTTCTTTAAGTGCTTCTCAGCCATTAACGATTCCTCTTGAGAATTGTCTGTTCAGTTCTGTGCCCCATTTTAAATTGGGTTATTTGTGTTGTTGGTGTTTAAGTTTTCCTTTGGATATTTTTCCTCTGTCAGATATAGAGTTGGTGAAGATTCTTTCCCATTCTGTGGGCTGAAGGTTTGTCCTATTGACAATGTGTTTTGCCTTACAGAAAATTTTGAGTTTGATGAGGTCCCATTTAACAACTGTTGATCTTAGAACCTGAGTCATTGGTATTCTGTTTAGGAAATTGTCTCTTGTACCAATGCTTTTAAAGCCTATTTCCCACTTTCTCTTCCAAGTGATATAGTGTGTCAAGTATTACATTGAGTCCTTAATGCACTTGGATTTGAGTTTTGTGCAGAATGATAAGTACAGTTCTATTTTCATTCCAATAAGACCAGCACTATTTGTTGAAGATGTTTTCTTTCTTCCATTGCATGATTTTGGACTCTCTATCAAAACTCATCTTTTCATAGGTGTTTTTATTTCTGGGTCTTCAATGCATTTCATTGACCAATATGTCTCTTTTTGTACCAGTATACTTCAGGGATTTTTTTTAAAAATCACTATTGTTCTGTAGTAATGCTTGAGGTCAGGGGCTGGTGATACCTCTCAGCATTCTTCTATTATTCAGGAAATTTTTAGATATCCTTGGTTTTTGTTTTTCCATATGAAGTTGAGAATTGTTCTTTCAAGGTCTATAAAATCTATAATGATATCACACGCACATACACACACCAGAAATGCTTTATTATAAATACATCTCATTGCTATTATATTATCTATGATCTCTAGATAGTTCCTTTTTATGGCATGTTTCAAGATGAAGTGCCAAATGGTAACTAATGGGAACATAAAAAAGCATGGAGCATCAAATGATGTGCATGTCGATAACAATCAAGATATACTGTGAGATACACAGTTGATTACTGGTTATCTTATGTTATTACATTGTCAGGAGCCATAATGGGACAAGCTAATAATGAGCAGATGATCATCCTGAAATGCTTGCCTCAGATTAGTATATAATCTGCGACAAGTGTGCCCCATTAGCAAGGCTGTGGTGGACGTGATTTTAGGAAAGATTCCTGCTATTAATATGCTTTTCCCATTATTATTATTATTATCAGACATTTGCTACTATCACTAAGCAATAACACACTCCTTTGTAGCAGATCTCTGCAGACCCACGAAGATGTACTGTCTTGTAATGATACTATATAGACAAATAGATGACTTCTTAAGTCTTGATGATGATCCTATAAGAATTCCTAAAATTATATCAATGATTATTAAGCTCTTTTATATTGGGACTGCTATTAAGTCCCTCAGGCATAGTCGAAACTGCAAAGAAAACTCTGCCAGTCTCCTGAGTGTTATCAGTTAATTGCCCTTAGACCTTCTCCTGCTTAGAGCACATTCCAAGAGGTCATAAAACCATTAACCTAGGTCATTAGAGGTTATCCACAATTTATTATAGGTACCAGGACAGAAGAGAAAATATTGCCTGGGTTATCTATACAAAACTTCATTAATTTATAGTTTCAAACTTTCTGCGAACTTGTGGAGCTAGACAGGTGATGAATGTCTAGTTAGATAATTACTCCTAATGGATATTCATGTAAACATTCTGTGTTGTAAACTTCTATTTCAATTTATGACTTGAATTTTGGTGTGAACTTGTGATGAACTTTGTAACATGTGATCATGTACTTTGAATGGTATATAAATACTGAAGACAAAGAGTTGAGGTAGCTAGCAAGTTAGGAATCAATTAGTTAAGACCCAGTCGCCCTTTCCTTTCCCCCTGCCTAGAATTCTCCCTTAGAATTTTTACTTTGTTAGAATCTTTTCTTCTTCCCCATTTAGGACTTTCCATGTTTCCCCTCAGATAGCTTTCATAGGATACTTTTTACACTTAATAAACTCTATAGCAACTTTCTAAGTGTCTTTTCTTCCTGTGACCCAGCAGGAGCCAGTTAGAGCCCAGCAGTTCCTGCTGAGACAGAACAAAGGCCACTTGCCTAATCCTCTGCAGTTAGGCTACAGGTGTTAATCACCCCAGCCTGCAGTCTCTTACCCTCAGAAGTTTTTAGGATAGCACAAAACTATTTACTTAACCCCTTGCTGGTCTTAAGGCTGGGATACTAGTGCCAGTCTCAGGCCACAAAATCTCTGACTGCAGATCAGCACACAGCAGCATAGGGGCTGGCTACCTCGAGAAGAACCTGTCGGTGGGAGGAGGAGAAGAAAGAAGAAGAAGCTGCATCTCTCTCCCCCTCGCCACCCCAAGCCGGGGTGGCGTGGGTGGTGTCCCCCAGCATTACATCTCGATCAGATACATGAAAATGGTGTTTTGGATACATATGACGTACTCCATTTTTGTTATATTCTCTTCTATTAAGTACTTTAACATTAACATTTTTGAAATCTGTTGACAAAACAGGACACATCGGGATGCATCTTCTATGCTTTAACTTGTATTCAGTAGGCTGACACATGAGAAAAGAGTTAAAATGTAGCCTTGACTAATGACTTACATCCTAGCCAGGCTAAATAACAAATTACATATCTGAAGGGAATTTGTAACACTTGAGTTGCCCTTTTCAGGGTGATCCCATACCACTCTGAAGCCATAAACCATAGTAAATGGGTTTTACAAGTTTCTTTAGACACTGTGTTTTATCACAGCAAAAGAAAATGCACTAAAGCACATCTATAAAGTTTGACACCTGGTTGAGAAACTTTATGTAATTGAAGACAACTATGATTGCAAGCACAACCAAAATACAGAGGGACATCACATCATACATCTTGAGTAGACTGTTGACTCTTTTTTTGTCACCTGAAAAATAATTTTGTGTAACTGAATGTATGTTGGCCAAATCTTTTATAGTTACAGATTCCCTTTACAATGCTTCCTTAAATCCTCAAATACTACTTCAATATGCAAAGAATTTAAGATTGATTATACCCTGAAGATTTTATTCGTGTATAAGGAGACCTTAGAGTGCAAATTGTTACCACGCTGACTACAAATATGGGTTCATCTGCAGTATGACATTTTTCATCATATTTGAGACTACTGCGATGTGCACATTCATAGGATTTCTATCCAGTACCTGTTATGTATTTGTGGATAACTGTGTTAAAGTGATATTCTAAAAAGGCTATTTCTTGGGCCAACTAAGTGGTGGGGTCTCTGCT
This sequence comes from Rhabdomys dilectus, assembly GCA_019844195.1. Lineage (NCBI taxonomy): Eukaryota > Metazoa > Chordata > Mammalia > Rodentia > Muridae > Rhabdomys > Rhabdomys dilectus. The sequence continues at coordinate 63,395 of JADRCG010007976.1, forward strand.
TAGTAATGCCACCATGTTCCCTGGCCAGAGAGCATGCATGCACCACAAATAGAAACGGCCTACCAGAATCACCAGCTCTGGCACCCATGAGACACCAACATGGGAAATGTCTCTGCCAATCTACCATGCTGTGTCCACGAGGCTGGGCTGAGCCCAGACCATCCAACATCCACACAGTACCTGGTAGAAATGAGACTCTAATGCTTAAAGATTATCCAATAGCTTCATATATTTGGTAATGCTCAATAAATAAGATGCCCACACAATTAGAGGTGTTACTCAAATAACTAACCTAGACATAAGTTGTTACCCAGGATAGTCCTCGAGCCAAGGTTCTCCATGGCTCCTACATCATGCCTCTCCCCTGCTTCTCCTAGATCCTCCTCTTCCTTCTCCTCCTCCTCTCCTTACTTCTTCCACATTAGCTCCTCCCAAATTACCAAGTTTAATGCAGCTGGGGAAATATACCAATGCATAACTGTATTGTAAAAAAGCTTTGTCACATTAATTACATTTGTAAGGTTTCTTTCCAATGTTGTCTTTTCTTGTTTACTCAAAAATGACTGATATGAGAACTGATATGCATCATATGAAAGACTACAGAAGGAATCAGAAAAAATGTTATATAAAATCTTTCAGAAAAATATGAAGACAAGTACTTCCTAATTCAGTATATAGGCCAAATTTCCTTGATGCTAAAACCAGTGCATTTGCTTCAGGCCACTGCTTGTCTAAAATTTCAAATTAATTTGGTTAATTCCCTGAAAGAAATGTAATTTCTCCAATGCCAGCTAGTAGTGTTTATTTAAAAAAAAAAAAAAAAAACCTCTACAAGGCAATTGGTCATAATATTTGGCTTTACCAGAAAGCTACTAAGGAAATAGTAGTAATATTATTTCAGGACATTCTCAAAATTTAGGCATTTAATTTTAAAAAAATTATCTTCAAAAGTCCTATTAGAAAGCTTCTTCCTCAGTAAGGTTCTGGAAATTGGTGTAAAAGTTGGCATATTTTTCTTATTGTTTTGTAAAATTACACATAATGAGTCACCAAACTAGCTTATGAATTATAACTGTCATAACATGCAAATCAAGACAAATTATCAATTTGAAACATCAGAAATGTCTTTGATAATTAGAAAAAAAACCTTTTAAGAAATAAGTTACATTTGTATATTGTCCTAATTTTCTTTCTATTGCTTAATAAAAACTATGACCAAAGCAAAAAAACGAAGAGTTCCATAACCAAAAAGATACATTGTCTAATTTGACCTGAAATTTGGCTAGTGACATACTTAAGTCTAATCGGCTCCAGAACTGTTCTCATGTGAAGGAATCAGCAACTCAAGGCTCCTGTCCTCTTTGATTTGCTCTGTATTATTTATTGTATCCTAGATTTTCAGGGGTTCTTCCCCTGTTATGTCTGATCCATATCTCTCTGGAGGCAGTCCAACGCATTTTTTCTTTCCTATTAGCACAAATACAGAGCCTCTCTCCCATAATAGCATGCACTTGGTCCAGTAACACAAAATCATTAATGGTATCGATTGATTGTATTGGCAGCCTCCTTTCTCTTCAGCCTTGCCCTATATTGACCTATTGCCCAAAGGATTTTTTAAATATTATAACCACCAAACTTATAACCACACACATTTTGATAATTAAAACAATTCAAAACAATCAAAGCAATCTAAATAATGTTATCCTTTAGACAGTGCTCCCCCACTATCTCATGCCTTGTTCTTATAGAGGATCAGGGCCTAAGTTTCAACTATTTGTTTGGGTTAAGTTTATTCTCCCTATTCCATGCTCTTGACCTAAATTTTAAGATAAAAAGACTCAATTTATGTGGCAGGAGACATGGCTCAGAGATTAAGTGGACTGGTGGCTCTTCCAGAGGTCCTAAGTTCAATTCTCAGCAAAAATATAGTGGCTCATAACCATCTATAATGGTATCTGGTGCAGTCTTCTGTTTGCAGGCATACATGAATGTAGAATTCTGTATACTACATAAATCTTTAAAAAGCAAAAAAGAGGATGGCCCTGTGGGGCATAGGTGGGAGAGGAGATCTTTGGTCCCATGAAGGCTGAACACTGAGGGAATCTGAGAGTGGGGATGTGGGAGTAGGGGGTGTAGGTGGGGGCACACCCTCATAGAAGCAGGAGGAGGGGGGATGGGATAAGGGGTTCCTGGGTTGTGGGGGGAATGGGGTAAGGGGATAAAATACGAAATATAAATATTAAATCCAATTAAAAAAGGGGAAAAAGAAAAGTTGTTAGAACAAACATCTTTAATAAAACGTCAACCCTCTAAAAACTTATCTTGATACTAAAATTTGTTTTGAGAATTGTATATTGCAGAATACACAGCCTTGGTGTATCTACTCATCAAGCAAGCTATGAAGACCTGCTCAAACCTCTGAGGTCCTGGAATTCCATCTGGATGCAGTGAAGACACAGCTTCATAGGCTTATCAATTTACTCTTCCCCCCACCCTGCTTCTAATATCTCAACGCCCATAATCAGCTTGAAGAAGTTAATGAAGAGTCAGCGCCCCTAGTCCCTGGGCTTGGCGACTAAGGTGGTTAATATTGGGCTGTTTTTCTAGGGAAAAATAGTGGTTTTGTTGGAACAGGGAGGATTACCTAGGATTTATTTCATAGTCATAACCCATTGGTAGAAATCTGTATAGTTATTATCAAGATGAAGTTATAACTTCTTAAATGGTACAAAATTTACTTTGATTTCAAATTTAAGGTTTTCATTGGTATGAGTTTCTTATTGATATAAAAGTGAGATGAATATTGTTCCTCTCATAGGTATTGTGCCTGTATAACACATTTAGGAATACAAGGTTTAGACCCAGTCCTTTAACTTTTTAAACTGATTTGGGATGGTTAGCCTGTGAGTTAAGGGACTATAGCAAATTCATGGCTTTGAGCTTATTGTTAGGGTGTTTTCTATATTTTATTTAGAAATAGCTGAGAGGAGTTAACAGACAACAGTCCAGATTACCTTACATGGATGATTGGTTTTCAAAACCTCAGAAGTCCACAGAATTGACGTTACAAACATTTCTGTATTAATGTTCATTTTGATTAGAGACCTGTCTGCTCCTGACAGCTTCCTTTCTTGGATTCTAAGAAGAAATTGAGCATCTTTGGAGTTACTCCAGTTGTGGTGAGACAGCCACTAGGCAAGAATTGCCTCTTTCCATCTACAGACAAATTACTGTCCAGAAAAGGACACACTTGCACAATAGTTGACTGATTATATCTTCCTAGACAGAGTAATCAGCCCTTAATAATTCTGCATCACTAAGGTCTGTCAGATGATCCTGGGCCAGAAGACTGAAGATCAGATGCTCCAACATTTTGTAGTATAAGGACTGTCCAGGTGTTCAGCAGTATCTATAAATTGGCTAAGTTTTAGAAGCTATGCTTTGTGCTTCCCATAATTTCAGTTAACTCAGTCATTCTGAATTTCTGACGGGGTTGAAAATTCATAGTCTCGTCTCATAGCCAGTCCTGGCTATTTACTTTGAGAGAAAAGATCTGAGTGGATGGTTCTCAGCTGACATTCATTCTAAAGCCAAGAAAAAAGCCAGGTTCAGAACTAAGTATTTTAATTAGAAGAGATGACAGAGGTTCTGGTTAGTCAACAAAATGATGGACTGGGTATTAGAATTATCTTGTTCCTCACTGGTACAAATTGGCATAATTATGCTCTAATTGTATTTTGAGAGAAAAGTTTTATTTTAACAGGAAGGGTGATGAGTAGGAGGGAGCTAAGGTGGGAGGAGTACTGAGAGGAAGAGAAGGAGTAAGGAGAGGAGAAGCTAGATGATGAGAGAAAGAGAGGGAAAGGGGGGGCATGGAGGCAGATGTTCACGTGTCTCCACCAATCAAAGATAGTTGAAATATCTAGGTTGGGTGTTGGGTTACACTTCTGATTGAGCATTACCACACTTATAAAGCCTTTGATTATCATTTTTAAAAAAATTGTATAAAAGCAAAAAAGAAAAGGGAACATGGGATAGGGCTTTTCTAGGGAGGGGAAATGGGGAAAGGGGATGGCATCTTAAATGTAAATAAAATATCCAATAAAAAAGAAAAAGAAAAAAGACTCTATGCATACTTAAATTCTCCCTTTCTATAGAGATTAATATCTCTATAGGTGTATATATATAGCGCCTCTTTCTACATCTTGAATTAACATCCCTTCCTATGTTTTTAACTTTAAATAAACTCCTTTCCACTTACTGTATAAGCCTATTTTCTGGCTTGTAATTCATCATAGTAGGCTAAGCATCACCAGAATCCCCATGTAGCCCACAATCAAGAACCCAAGTCCCTACCCTGGCATAGACTTTTTCAAATGTTGTATTTTTTCATTTATTCTCTACTGTGTGCAGATCAATACCTATTATTATTATTGTTGAGCTAAGGTTTCTCTGCACCTCCCTGCTCTTTTTCCTGACATTACAGATCAAAGTTCTGTACTACTTTATTTTTTGTACACTTCAAAACAGTTAAACAATCACCACTATATCTCTTTCATCCTTAAAAAAAATTAAACAAACCTCACTTGTCACTCTCTTTTGTTTTTCTGACTATAGGAGGCAGACAGCCTGTGCCATCTGCCTTCCTCTACCTTCCAAGGGAATCCTCTGTTTGCACAGCAGGAGCTCCCAACACCTCTGAACTCAAAATATCTGAGGCAGCAAGAAGACATTGAGAATGACCCTTGGTTGCCAGGCAGTGGTGGCGCACGCCTTTAATCCCAGCACTTGGGAGGCAGAGGCAGGCGGATTTCTGAGTTTGAGGCCAGCCTGGTCTACAGAGTGAGTTCCAGGACAGCCAGAGCTACACAGAGAAACCCTGTCTCAAAAAACAAAAGAGAGAGAGAGAGAGAGAGAGAGAGAGAGAGAGAGAGAGAGAGAGAATGACCCATGGTAAATCCCAGTCACCCACCTTGTTTAGGTCAGCTTGGGGACTTTGCTGTGTCCCAGTTCATGCCATGAACCCCAGAATCATGCACAGCACTCTGGCACCTTTTTTGTTCTAGTTCTAAACCTGCACAAGTTGGTGCAGAACCACGTGGCTCCAGGAAATCCTGCACCAAGACTAAGAAACTAATTTTCTCCACCTCCTAGGCTCACATCACAGCATGTGTTTTCCATGAGAAATTCCAGTTAATCTTTAATACTGAGGTCAAGCCTCATGTGGGACACATTTTGTAGAGGTAAGTTGGTTAATCTGTTCTACTTCCCAGGAGTGCCTGGACGAGTTCCTCACTGCCCCTCCAAATGTTCTGGATCCTCAAATGAAAGATACACATACACAGAGACACATACATAGATTAATAGGCAGAAATACATCTCAGTAGCTGGGCCAGTCTTAAACATTCATGTTGCTAACATCTCCCCTTCAGAATTAGTCAGTAAAATCTATATTTTATCTTACATGGTTGTTACTGTCTTTCACTGCTCTGAAGCCTGTATCCTATTCCTTTCCCAGCATGACAATCCTCAATCCTCCCTTTTTGGTCCTCTTGCCCGTGAATCCAAATGTCCTGCCTATGTATCCCTGCTTAGCCATTGGCCACTGGCAAATTTTATTTAACAAGTAGAACCAGCTGAGGCAAGGTACCCTCAGTGTCTCAAACGCAAAATTCTCCTGCAATTTGGAACCGGATTTAACATCAGCAGCATTAAAACCAATTCACAACAATTGGGGACAAGCAAAAGAAACAAATCCTAAGTACTGACTTTTTATTAACAGCCTGCATTTAATTACATGGTGAAACAAAGTTCAAGTTTGCAGGTTCGGGGAGCTGTGGACTTCCTAATAGCAGACCCCTTTCCATTATTCATTTTTTGTTCCTGAAAAATATAGTGAGTGTCTGTAACAACGCCTTCTGCAATTCATATTGTGCTCCGGAAAACATAACACCTGTTCCTAACAGCCAAAGAACAAATGGATATGTTTGCTTAGACGTTAACACTCATATTCTGTGATAGTTGAGAGTAAGTGACATGTGGAAATTCCCTATCCATAAATCCTGATGGGTGGGAAAATATAGCTATAACTTGGCACAGACACTTCTTGTATACAAACTGAAAAGCCCTATAACATTCTGCCTCATGGTAGAGATGTGGGTACTATGCCAATCACAAATCCTGTTCCCAGTATGTTCTCTGGCCAGGATCCAGCAGCAGCTTGATTACAATAAATTCCTGTGATTTGCAGTACCTGAATGTGAGTTGTGTTGGATCTCAGAGAACCCCACAACACAAAGGCTTTACCACAGTGCTTATACTCATAGACTTTCTTTCTCTCCATTAGGAATACTTTCATGATGATGAAGAACTGTAGAAAGGTGCAACGTTTTCAACATATTGGATTCATTTATAGAGTTTCTGTTTCATTATGATGACTTGTGATATTTGAAAAGGCTTCACCAACTTAAATACATTCAGACAGTTTCTCAAGTACAGATTCTTTCCTGATGATGAAACCTATCAAAATATGTGAAGGCTTCATCATACTAAAAGCACTCACAGAATATTTTTCAGTACAGTTTCTTTCGTGACTTTAAATATGAGTACAAGCAAAGATTTCACCACACTGCTTACGTTTAGAAGGTTTCTCTCCAGCTGTTCTTTTATGTATTGAAGATGATTGCGTTATGCAAGGTTTTACTGTATTCATTGCATTCATAGGGTTTCTCACCTGTATGGGTTATATGTTCTTTTATGGCATATGAGAACACTTTTACATGGAAAGCATTTAACACACTGAATACATTCTTAGGGTTTCTTCATTATGTCTTTTCTGTATTTGAAGTTGACCGCAATGAACAAAGGCTTTACCATATGAGTTACATTCAAAGAGATTTTCTGGACTGTGTGTTCTTTTATGTATTTGAGAAGGACTCTGATATGCAAAGACTTTACCACATTGGTTACAGTCATAAGATTTCTCTCTTGTAAGTGTTCGTTTATGTATTGGACATCACCGCTTTATGCAAAGGCTTTACCACATTGGTTACATTCATAGGGTTTTTCTCCTGTATGTGTTCTTTTATGATCTTGCAGAGCACTGCTTCTTGCAAAGGCTTTACCACATTAGTTACATTCATAGTGTTTCTCACCTGTATGTGTTCGTTTATGTCTTTGGAGATTACTCCTTCCTGCAAAGGCTTTATCACATTGGTTACATTCAAAAGGTTTCTGTCCTGTATGTGTTCCTTTATGTCTTTGGAGATTACTCCTTCCTGCAAATGCTTTACCACATTGGTTACATTCATATGGCTTTTCTCCTGTATGTGTTCGCTTATGTATTCGGAGATGACTGCTTTGTACAAAGGCTTTACCACACTGGTTACATTCAAAAGGTTTCTCTCCTGTATGTGTTCGTTTATGTATTTGGAAATGACTGCTTTGTACAAAATCTTTACCACACTGGTTACATTCATAAGGTTTCTCTCCTGTATGTGTTCTTTTATGATTTTGTAGAGCACTCCTTCTTGCAAAGACTTTACCACACTGGTTACATTCATAGGGTTTCTCTCCTGTATGTGTTCGCTTATGTATTTGGAGATGACTGCTTTGTACAAATGCTTTACCACATTGGTTACATTCATAGGGTTTCTCACCTGTATGTGTTCTTTTATGGATTTTGAGACCACTGCTTGCTGCAAAGGATTTACCACAGTGGTTACACTTATAGGGTTTCTCTCCATTATGAGTTCTTTCATGCCTTTGAGTATGACTTTGATATGCAAAACCTTTAGCACATTGAATAATCTCAGAGGGTTGCTGTCCAGTACAACTTCTTTCATGCCTGCAAATACAATTGGCACATGTGAAAACTTTCATAAATTCATTGTACTGATGAGTCTATTCATCTGTATAAATTCTTTTACAATTGTGTTTAATTAAAAAGAGCAATCTGATCTTAAAGTTATATCACTTTGTTTACATTCAAAAGTTTTCTCCTTCATTATGGGAAGTTTTACATCTTTGGAGATTCATGGAATGGGAAGAACACTGATTACCTGGTGGATATTTATACCATTCTTTTTCTATAAGAGGTTATTTACATATTTTATAAGAACAAGAATGTAGACTGGTTGCATTCATAAATTTTGCTATCATGTGAGCAATACTACATTTGGAACATGAAACAATGCAAACGGAAAAATTTCTTCTTCCCTAATTCTAAAAAAGATTTTCAGCAGTTTGAGTTGGAAAATGTCCACAATAATGTTGGGAAACTATGAACTTATAGCACATTTAGAATGTCTACTCCAAGAGGGGTATATTGCATATCTTATAATTGTTCTGGAATAGAGAACCATGTTGCTTCTTTCAATATTTGTATGTTCACATGGCTTGTAGCTTTTGTGACCTATGACATCTATATTAAAAGTAGACTAACAAGTGAAATGTTTCCACATTACATTCAGAGTTTGACATTTTTTTTCTAATAGAGATGTGGTTTAGGGATTAAGGTTTTTCCATAAAACCACCCTGGAATCTCATAAACTGTCCGTCTCACTAAATTTAGCAATGTTAGCCAGGCAGTGGTGGCACATGCCTTTAATTCCAGCTCTTGGAAGGCAGAGGCAGGTGGATTTCTGAGTTCGAGGTCAGCCTGGTCTACAGAGTGAGTTCCAGGACAGCCAGATCTACACAGAGAAACCCTGTCTCAAAAAGCCCCCCCCCCCCAAAAAAAAATTAGCAATGTTATTACAAGTATACCATTATTCACAGAATTATTATGGATTATTTGCTTATTACCAGGTTTTAGACATACACTTATTACCTAATCAAAGTTTTTCCCTTTTGCAATAGCTAAGTCATATGAGACAGAACAGACTGGCACTTATACAGCATGGCTCTACTGGACTTGATTCAAATAGTGGCATATCAGTTAAGCCATTGGTTCTGTGTCTTTGAACTTAAAGAAACTCCTCGCAAACACAAATTGGATACCAGCCAAAAACATACATGGTTTTGTGAGATTTAATAACCACACATAACTTAAAGATGTGCTTGTTTTACCCTACTGGTTTTATTTACAGTTTGCAGCACATAGTAAACTTTCTTCATAGGCATTTTCTTATCGGTTTGCACATCAATATTACCTTCCGTGACATCTAGAACTTGGAAAATGGTCTTCAGTAGTATGTTCTTTCCAAACGTAGCCTAAAATATGGTATCAGAGAAAGTAGGTTACATTATTGGAAACTAGGCAACAGTTAAGTTACTAACTTAGTTGAACATTAGAACCATGTCTGGTTTATTCAGCACATTGTTCTTCATTTTCAACTGAAGTTAAAAAACAACAACAATAACAAAAAACAGTTGTGCCTACATTTTACAAAATAAATTTTAAAAAATCACAGTATTTATTACCTATAGCTGTGAGATTCCTGTAGGTCTCTAGCATCACATCTTTGTAGAGACGCTTCTGAGAAGGATCCAGCAAAGCCCACTCTTCCAGAGTGAAGTTCACATGCACGTCATCATAGGTCACGACATCCTAAAAGTTCCAATATGTGTTTATATAAGAAAGTATGATACTGACAACAGTGCAAATGTGTACTGCCACATGGATAGTTGCTGACTGACCTGTCTACTCACACAGAATTTTTTTCCAATAAGCAAACAGTCTTTTACAATTGAACAACAACAAAAAACTTAAATAAATGTAGAAACAAATAAATGATCTCTGGGAACCTGATGCCTCTGTATCAAGATGTTGGGTATGAAACCATGTAGAATTCCGCCAGACCTTCCTCACTTTCTGTTCCCTAAGACCCAGTACTTGAGGTTGCTTTTAAGACTGCACTTTCCTCTTATTTGTCCAGGCCTCCTATAGATACAAAAGACCATTTCCATCTCCCCTTCCCTTCGTGTCCAGTCTCTGTGTCTGAGCTTCCAACTACGGGCAGACACCCCCTTCTCAATCACAGGCCAGCCCTCCAGAAGACTAAACAGTCTGTATAAAGACTCACTGCACTATCTGTCACCGTAGACCCAATACTCATAGTTCTCCAAAGCACCGCAATACAATAATCCTCTGCCCCTTTCCAAGTGACCAGTTTTCAAGGTTTTTTTCAAAATAACTAAGGAACTACACCAGGAAAAATGTGAACTTGACCAATGTTACCTGTGCTTGTGTGTGCATACAAATAAAATAAGAGATTTTATGACTCCTACAAAAATAACACAAAGTGACCCCTAAAATATTAGATTTTTGACCCTCCCCATACTACTCATTTGTCTTCCAGTCAGAGAGGCCCCATGCTTTAGAGGTCACTCTGTAAATGTAGGTGATCAGAAAGGTGGGCTATGGCTCTGCAGCTCTTCATGACCTTTAGTGATTTCAGGTAAAACTAGTCCCACTGAAGCCCACACACAAAACAATGTTGAATGATAAGGTAACGTCTGCTTTCTGCCACATGCATTATGCTACAAGAGGTAGAATCTGTCCTATCTACCTACCCAGCACAATGCATACCTGCAAACTTCTACATCTCAGAAGCTCCTTTTGTAACCAAGAATTGAATTTCTGTAATAGGATTCTAATCAAATCTTTCTGAAGGATGATTGTTATCATCTATTTTCCTCTAAGTTCTAAACTATTTATAAAATTAGTCACACAAAACTGAATGTATACGATCCCAAAATTCTACAAAACAAACCATCACTTTCCCAATGTCATCCTACTGCACAGCAAAAGCAATGTCTACACATAAAAACAAGATAGTGACATCTAAGTTCTACACTTTACCACTCCCTGGCTAAGGAGCCTCTCCCACCCCTGTAAATCCACACTCAGGAACGATCACAGTCTGAAGGGTTCTACTTTGATCACCACACGTATAAACAGAACCACAGTCTGACCCATAGTCTTTCTTAGTACCAGGAGATCAAACTCAGATACCTCAGCAGACTTGTTCCTCCTGGTCTGGCATGGGAGATACTCACAATTGTAGGAGGAGCTAAGGTGGGAAGACTAAAGAGAGGAAGAGGAGGAGGAAGGAGAGGAAGAGGACCAGGGGCTATTTTTTAATATTTATATCAACACACAATCACCAGGGCATGGCTTTTGGTCTGCTTCACAGCTTGCAACAAATAGATCTGAAGAGAATCTTGTAAAGAACCTACAAGATACTCTCCTCTAGAGATCCCGATAGAAAGGCCTGGCCAGAGTCCCTCATCAGCTTGGAAAACACAGCTGAGTCTCAGGACACAGGAGCTCTCCCACTGGAGGATGACAGAACAAGTGACTCTGACTGCTGAGGCCTTTCAAGCTCTGCAGTTCCACAACAGGGGCAGAAAGAGCCCTTGTTTGGAAAGTTTGCATTTAATAAAATACTATAGTCTCCCAGATCACTTATTTTCCTTATTAAAGGCACATCGTCCTTTCTTTACATATTCAGTTATACATGCAGTGTCCAGTGCAGCCATCTCTGCTTCATACTGGGGAAGACCTGCAGCCAAACTGCAATCAAATTCATAGAGTAACAACAATTAAAAAGAAAAAGTTGACTATGAATTTTAAAGCTAGAAGTGATTAGTGGGAGAGTAATGGAAATAAAAACAAGAAATAAAAAGTAAAGAACCTCACTGCTCCTTGGTAAGGTGGAGCAGAAAGTTTATTATGCACAAAAGAGAACATAGCTAGAGCTAGGGATATCTGGGATTGTCTCCCTTTCACATGACCTTGAACCTTGTGGAGAGAGGAAGGAAGAGAGAAGCAAGAGACAGACAAGGAGCCTCGGTGGTGGCGCATGCCTTTAATCCCAGCACTTGGGCGGCAGAGGCAGCTGGATTTCTGAGTTCAAGGCCAGCCTGGTCTACGGAGTGAGTTCCAGGACAGCCAGGGCTACACAGAGAAACCCTGTCTCAGAAAAAAAAAAAAGAAAGAAAAGAAAAGAAAGAGACAGACAAGGAGATCAGAATGAGTAATGATAGATGGAAAAGACGTTATGATTGCATTACATAAGGAATTGCATTTTGGAGATTGGCAGATCTATTCCTGGGCTAGAGGGTGAGGTATGTCAGTAATATTCAGTAACAGGTAGAGACTGATGTCTGATGGGAGAACCAGACAGCCAGGTTTGCTTGAATTTGTTAAATAGGCCCCACAGTCATTTGTCCCAGGGTTTCAGACTTAACATTAGGGAGGAAGAGAAAGAAGAAATGATATAAGTATACACTCAAAGATGATGGTGATGGTGATGGTGATAGTGATGGTGGTGGTGGTGGTGGTGGTGGTGGTGGTGGTGGTGGTGGTGGTGATGATGATGATGATGATGATGATGATAATTTGGTTTTTTGAAACAGGGTTTCTCTGTGTAGACCTGGCTGTCCTGGAGCTCACTCTGTAGACCAGACTGGCCTCAAACTCAGAAATCCACCTGCCTCTGCCTGCCAAGTGCTGGGATTAAAGGAGTGTGTCACTACTGTCTGGCTAGTGAACTCAATTCTTATAAAGGTACCTCTTATTTGCAATACCCTCACCCCTAATCCAGGGAGGTTTGACAACACTCATTCACTGATGTTTATCTTTTCACTGACCAGACAGAGCTTAGTTCAAGATGAATTGCAAGCACAGGCAGCAGAGGCAGGATCAGGAGTTCAAAGGAAGTCTTAACTACATGGCTTAAGGAAAGCCTGAGCTACAGGAGATGTTGTTATAAACAGACAGATAGGAAATCTCTTTAGATAAAGAAATGAAGGGGCTGGAGAGATGGCTCAGCTGTTAAGAACACCAACTGCTCTACCAGAGGTCCTGAGTTCCATTCTCAGTAACCACATGGTGGCTCACAGACATCTGTAATGGGATCTGATGCCCTCTTCTGGTGTGTCTAAAGACAACCACAATGTATTCACATACAGAAAGTAAATAAATCTTAAAAAAAAGAAAATATATATGATAACCAGATCTACTAAAAAGGCAGCACATTTCACCTAACACGGGGAGTATTTCTAATAAATAGTGCTGAAAGCTTAATCTAAAAAGAAAAGAAAAAAGAATGAAATTCTTAATTTCTTGGAAATCTTGGAGAACAGAAACAAGTAAGAGATCAGAACACCTATGCAAATTTATCTGGAATAACAAAAACCCCAGGAGAGCAAAGAACATTCTAAACAATAAAAAACAAAACAAAACAAAACAAAAACACCCTTCTGGAGGAATCCCAATCCCTGACCTCAAGCTCTATGATAGAGCAATAGTGATAAAACCAGGATGGCATTGGTACAGAAACAGGCAGGTAGATAAATGGAATTGAATTGAAGACCTAGAAATGTACCCACACACCTATGGTCACTTGATCTTTGAAAAAGGAGCTAAAACTATCCATTGGACAAAAGAAAGCATTTTCAAGAAATGGTGCTGGTTCAACTGGAGATCAACATGTATAAGAACGCAAATAACTCTGGAACACAATCTGGTGGTTCCTCAGAAAACTGGACATAGTATTTATTACCTGAGGATCAAGCTATACCACTCCTGGGCATATACTCAAAAGATTCTCCAACATATAACAAGGACACATAGTCCACTATGTTCATATCAGCCTTATATATAATAGCTAGAAGCTGGAAAGAACCCAGATGTCCTTCAACAGAGGAATGGATACAGAAAACATTACACAATGGAGTACTACTCAGCTATTAAAAACAATGACTTCATGAAATTCATAGGCAAATGGATGGAACTAAAAATACCATCCTAAGTGAGTTAACCTAATCAGAAAAGAACACATATGGTATGCACTCACTAGTAAGTGGATGCTAGTCCTAAAACTCAGAATACCCAACATACAATTCAAAGACCACATGAAGCTTAAGAAGAAGGAAGACCAAAATATGGGGGCTTACATTAATCTTAGAAAGGGGAACAAAATACTCACAGGATCAAATACATAGACATACTGTGGAACAGAGACTGAGGCAAAGCTCATCCAGAGACTGCCCCACCAGGGGATCCATCCCATATACTGTCATCAAACCCAGACACTATGATGGATGCCAAGAAGTACATGCTGACAGGTGCCTGATATAGCTGTCTCCTGAGAGGCTCTGCCAGAACCTGACACATACAGAAGCAAATGCTAGAACCCAATCACTGGATTGAGCATGGGGTGACCAGAGGAGGAGTTAGAGAAAGGACTGAAAGAGCTGAAGGGGTTTGCAACCCTATAGGAAGAACAATATCAACCAACCAGACCGACACCCCCACCCAAGCTCTCAGGGACTAAAAGACCAACCAAGGAGTATACAAGGAGGGACCCATGACTGCAGCTGCATATGTAGTAGAGGACAGCCTTGTAGAGCAAGCATCAATGAGAGGAGAGGCCCTTGGTCCTGTGAAGGCTCTATGCCCCAGTGTAGGGAATTCTTGGACAGGGAGGTAGGATGGTTGGGTGAGTGGGGGGATTACTCTTACAGAAGCATCAGAGAGGGGATAGGATAGGGAGTTTCAAGAGGCAGAACCAGGAAATGGGATAACATTTGAAATGTAAAAAAAAAAAAAATTCAATAAGAAAAGAAAAAAAGAAAAAAATGAAATTTAAAAAGTAATAACAAAAATTAAAATTTTAAAAAGATAATTATAATTGAAAAAAACACAGAATGAGATATACTGACTTTGAAAAAGAATAGGCTCTTCCTGGTAGAGGAAACAGCATTAATAAGATAGTGTTTGAGCCCGGCAGTGGTGGTACATGCCTTTAATCCTAGCACTTGGGAGGCAGAGGCAGGCAGATTTCAAGAATTCTGAGTTCAAGAATTCTGTAAACCAAGCCAGCCTGGTTTACAGAGTGAGTTCCAGGACAGCCAGGACTACACAGAGAAACCCTGTCTCAAAAACAAAACATAAAAAAACAATAACAAAGAAAAAGAAAGAAATAAGATAGTGCTTGACTTTGCCTCTATGTGCAGTGTTAACTGCTGAGATTTATAGCATGCCACACACAGCTACAGCTAATGGCATGTGTTTGACATTTCTGAGCTGACTTAGATGTGTCAACAACAATTGCTCATATATACATAATACCTGTCCTAAAATGAGAATTCATTATCCACTGGCTCAGGCTAACCTTACCAAAATAAACACCCAACAATCTAGTTTTGTTTAATCATATGTATTATTAAATACATGCTGTGAAATGACAAAATTATTCACTCTGACTCAATCAGGCCCTACTCCAGAATACTGACACCTGCAAAAGACTCTCTTAAAGTTTATCTTGTAATGTAGCTATTGCCTGCCCTGTTTCGCCTGTCACGGAATAAAGTAAACCATTCCTCCTGTTCTCATCTGAAAATGGAAGAAATGGACAGTTCATCATATGATTCAAATGAGGAAATTTACAATGTTGTTGTGCTGCATTCTTTTAATTCAAGAATTTATGGATTTTCATCAAGCAAAAAGCAAGGTCATTCCCCTCAGCAGCAACAGACAGAGATCAAGGCTACCTGTGTCAACAGAGCTTCTGTTAGAAACATCTCTATAAAAGGAAGAAGATGCAGCTCTCCCAGAATTAATATATCATCTCAGAAAGAAATCACTCCACATACAGGTAAAACATTAATTAATCCCAGCATTTGGGAGGCAGAGGCAGGTGGATTTTTGAGTTCGAGGCCAGACTGGTCTATAGAGTGAGTTCCAGGACAGCCAGGGCTACACAGAGAAACCCTTTCTCGAAAAACCAAAAAAAAAAAAAAAAAAAAAAAACCAAAAACAAAAAAACATTAATTAAAAAAAATTCTTTTTAATGAAAGCATGGATTCAGCTCTCACTAATATTAAGATGAATCATCTAAAAACACTTGTTGGATTCAACATATCCTGCCATCCATAAATTTCTCTCTGGTTCCGCTCCCCGGTTAATATGAAGAATTTAAATATGGAATGGCAAGAAATCCTACTTAAGACAGCTAGGAGATTTACATGGCAAAGTTACCCAGAATCATTGATTCATTGCCTCAGAGCCCTGAAATAGCAGGTCAGTTTTCAGTGTTGGGTTCCTGAGTTGGTGGTCCCAGAAGATGAGAAAGATAGGAAAAGTAGAAGGTAGGATGTACAACAGCTCTGGTGGGGAGATAGTAGACAAGCTCTGTCTTAGGCCAAGTAAGCTTCTTAATAGTGGCTTCTTGTGTACTACTTACAGGGGATAAGTGGATAGAAATGGAGACTTCTATGAAGTCAGCAGAAACTGTCATACAACGGGACAAAACCAGGAGAATGCTAATAAAACAACTCTCCACAAGGAAACACTAAGTGTCCAAAAAACAGTACTGACCACAGTTGCCTTGAGACTGATAATCATATCTCCATATGCTTTACCGAGTTGGAATCTCAGGATCTGAAGGTTCTCCTCCGCAAACGCCCTGGCCGCGAAGCTTTACCACCTCTGCCAACCCTAACCCTGGCTTAGGAGAAAGAGCACTGTTTTCTAGTCAATACACCAGCTCCTTAGGTAAAGCTCCTAAACCTTAAGGCTCCAGGCTGTTAAGGGGCTAGAATTTAGGAAGGAGATATGCAATTCTCCACACATTAGGACCAAGCCTTATTTGATTGGACCAGCCCACAACACAAGTGTTGTCCTTTTCAAAGAGATGTCAGCAGGGGTAGTCCTGCCCTTGTGGCAAAACTTGCTTTTCCAAAGAAAACGGGATCTTCATGGCACACCAGGCCTTAATGTTGCCTGTGACCCTGTAATGCCTCATTGAGCAGCTTGTCAGGGGCTTGATCTTTGATACAAGCATGAGCCCAATAGCTGATTGTAAACTGAATTTGTTCCCTTTGTTATGGTTTGGAGACAAATATCTGCACCATCCTGGTTAAAAACACATGTATATTACTATACAATTTTTTAAGAGGAGTGATTAGCATACTACATACCTGTCAGGTGTTTCATAAGCACTCCTAACTCAGCTAAATTCTACTTAGTGTCACTTAATATTTCCCTAAATGTTGGTAATTCCTTACAACATCAATTCTACCTTTGTACATCACAGCTTAATATTGGAGTGATACCCAACACATGAGATGTCTTTAACAGCCTCCACAAAATCAACTCCAAAGGGAACTTACACCTACATGTTAATTCCTCAGGGTAGAACTTAGGGAAGATAATATAGAAACCAGGACTCTCGGGTTGAGCATCCTGTCAAACCCGTTGCTGCAATAGTTTTGGGAAGATGCAGTAAATTTATTTTAGTAAAGTTATTCAAGAGGCCACAGCCGGGTACAAGGAGAAACCACAAAGGACCTCACAGGAGGTTGCATGTGTCTGGCTGCTGTTTACCATTGAGATACTGGGAAGACCCACTACACATGTATACTTTGCTAAGAAGCTTTTCTCCTCCCATTTGTGGGAGATGACCTTGCACTTACCATATCTGCAGTTCTAAGCTTGCCGAGCTTTCCTCACAGAACACACCAGAGTCACTCAGTACTTATCACAGAAATATGCATGCCAGCTGAGTTACAGAAAGCAACTTGCAAGCTTGTTACCCGGAAGTGCCGCCTCCTCTTCTAACGTGCATGTCCATGTGGAGATTGGCTAGTGAATCTTGAGTCACATGATCACCAACCTTAGGGTTAGAGTCTCTTAAAGAGACACAGCATAGTGGTTCCAGCTTTGGCCAATCCTCTTCCAGATCTGCAGATTTGAAGTTCAGTAGCCTCTCCTCCAATAGCTTATTTGTTCTCCCATCAAGCTCCTGGGAGAAAGTCAGAGTTCACATTCCTGCTTCTCAACTGCTATCTTCTACCCATATGGGCAGTGACACTGTGTTCATTGCTTGGCAAATTTGGCGCTTTCCTGAACTCCCACCACAGCACTCAGGAGGTACTTCTACTTCATCCAGCTAGATTCAAGTGGAATGGCTCTCACTCAGTCAGTAAGTCAGATCACATGGCGTTACTAATCTGTCCCACAAGTCGAGATGTGCCCAGAATATTAACAATTAAGAGCGATTTTAGGCCAGGCAGTGGTGGCACACGCCTTTAATTCTAGCACTTGGGAGGCAGAGGCAGCCGGATTTCTGAGTTCGAGGCCAGCCTGGTCTACAGAGTGAGTTCCAGGACAGCCAAGGCTACACAGAGAAACCCTGTCTCGAAAAAACAAAAACAAAAACAAAAAGAAAAACAAAAACAAAAAAAGAAAGAATGATTTTAGAAAACAGTATTTTGTTTTGTGCCTTCAGGCTGGGTTCAGGTAAACTGCAAGTAGTTTTCAGCTGATGTTTATGATACAAGCCTCAGAGCAAATTAGAAAATACGTGACAGACACTGTGGAGCACTCTTTTTAATTATCAAATGTTCTCAATGAGTCTGTAAAATGAAAACAACAAATCCACAGGTATATTAATAATGTTTCTCCAGATTATCTGAGCTGATAGAATGAATCTCTATTATATAGAAAATGCATTTATTAGATGGCTCACAGGCTGTGGTTCAACTAGTCTAACAATGGCTGTCTACAAATGGAAAGTTTAAGAATCATATAGTGTTTCAGTCCATGTAGCTGGATATCTCTGCTAGTCTTCAGTACATACCTTAATTTTGAAAAATAAGCACTATTGCCAAAAAAATAAAACAATAACAAAAACAGTTGCTAGCCAGAGGTAGGGCAATAAGACAATATGAAAGAGCTACCTACCATCTTCAATGTCCTTTATATACATAGACTGTTACTACAAGCTGTGGCCTAGACAAAAGGTGGATCTTATCACCCCAAAAGTCCCAGATTAAAAATACTCTCCCCAGGTCCAAAGGTATAATGAAGAAAACTCCCTCACAGTACCCAACTCTTTAGGTATTAGTTAATTCCACATGTGTTCAATCTGAGTACCAAGAAAAGCTAGCACAACAGACAAGACAGAACAGCTGGGAAAGTTTTATTTTCTCCCCTGTGGCAGGTAAGGAGAACAAAGGATCCATTTCTAAAGCAATGCCTTTCTTCAACAAAGGGAGCACTGAGATTTTACTGAGGGAATCTGGATATGCTTACACATAGTTTTGCCCACTCCTATGAATGTTACATCACAACTTCTTCTAAAATGGTCAAATGTAAAAGCAGTGATATTTAAGTGCAGTTTTACCTAATTGGACTGACTATTGCCTGTAAATCTTTCCCCAAATTGTACTGTGTTCTAAATATGCTAGCAAAGATTCCACATGTAATAGACTTCAACAGCATGGTCTAGGTTATCAAAGTCATTGTGCACTGGGTTTCAATCTCATCTCTTAACGTGGTTTGGTTTCCTATGCGATACCTGTAGAGATCCCTACAGCAGACATTAGATCCTCAGGTGACCTAGAATGGTTTCAACAGGAATATTTCAGGAATAGAAAACTTGGGTGGAAAATACCTTCAAATCTAAAAGCACTGCAGTTTCTTTCAGAGCACACAATTTTTAGTCCCAGTACTTAATGAAGCTCCCTCTAGTGGTGGCACACGCCTTTAATCCCAGCACTTGGGAGGCAGAGGCAGGCGGATTTCTGAGTTCGAGGCCAGCCTGGTCTACAGAGTTCCAGGACAGCAAAGGCTACACAGAGAAACCCTGTCTCAAAAAAACAAAACAAAACAAAACAAAACAAAACAAAACAAAACAAAACGAAACAAAACAAAACAAAACAAAGCATGAGCAGGAAACAAAAACAAACACAGAGGCAAAACAATTATACAAATAAAATAACTGTGTAACAGTGAAAATTAGTGTGTGTGTGTGTTTGTGAGAGAGAGAGAGAGAGAGAGAGAGAGAGAGAGAGAGAGAGAGAGAGAGAGAGAAATTATTGACAGGGTGAGGATAGAAAGCAATGAATTTCTTCAGGTGCAGCACTTAGAAATCAGAGGCAGGGAGATCACTGAGTTTTAGGATAGCCAATGCTACATATCACCACACACACACACACACACACACACACACACACGCACACACACGCACACACACACGTGCACACCCACACACATATACACTCAGGAAAAGAAAATCAAAATTAATCACATGATAAAAATTGTACTGAGGAATTGATACAGTACAAAAATTCTTAAAGTCATGTCAGGTGTTTAGAACCAATACCATACAGTCGTTTTCAAAATGACTATTGCCAACCATAATAGCTTTTGCTACCAATCCCAGCAGTTTAGAGGTAAGTTCATATCCATGAATTGGAGGTCACACTGGTCTACACAGTCACTTGCATAATATAACTCATCTCAAATAGACCTATTTGTTAAACAGTAGATATGTTTGCACTTTCAAGAACCAAGGAGCAACGACCTAAATGATGTGAAGTAAAAATTTATTTTATTTCCAGGCTAATCTTCCAGTCTCCTCTGAATTAGGAGAGAGAAGCAGCCCCGAGTAACAACAGGAAATGTTTATATTCAAATCAAGGTCAGGGTACATAGTAGGTGATTGCAAAACTGGAATTGCTTTGCAGTTAGTAATTTAATTAAAAATCTGGTAGTTCTGAAAATATACCATGAACAGTAGAAACAATTTACTGTGTAAACCTCAAGATTTTTGATGAAAAACAAGTCAAAATTACAAGTTGTCCTTTAACATGGATCATGATTGGAGAAAACACCATAGATAACAATATAGACATTACTGAGATTTTACCTTTAGGAATAATTTGGAATAGGAAAAAATAGTCCTTAACTGGTCCTTAAAATTACAGTTTTGATTGTTTATCATTGTTTTCTTTCTTGAGAAAGGTTCTTATTTAGAATGTCAGCTAACCTTGGTTCACTAAATAAACTACAATTTACAGTACTTATTGAATCTGTAATAAAGAGGAATATATATTTAATCCTGGACTTTTGGGCATCCCTTTCTTACATGAGAGTCTTCACTACAAGATGGACCTGACACATTATTTGGTATTGGTTAGGTTATAAGTAAAGGAGAATGTTCTTGAAGGGGTTGCTTTTGCAGGGAAGTCTATAATTGTGAATATTGAGATCATTCCTAACTTCAAAGGCAAGGGGCAGATCATAACTGCTCTAGAGATAGTTAGAAAAATATTCCTCCCCGATTTCTGTAGTTGGAAGGGATGATTTTCTGTGTTCTAATCTTCCACAGAATATTTCTGTATATTTACCTTTCTACTGTTTTCATAAAACACACTATGGAAAAGCAAATTATAATTAAAGGCATAAAATCAGATTTCCAGTTCCAAAGTATTAGAGTCAGAACTGGCAGCATAAACATATGGCATCAGGCAGAGATGAGAATTCTTATTTTGAACCTCAGACAACAGGAAGGTAGGAATATGGGCATAGCCAGAAGATATTAAAGATTGAAAATGCACCCATGTGACACACCCCTTTCAAAAGTACCACAAGTATGTTCCATCCCAAACAGCGCCACAATAAAGGTTTTTTGTTTTTTTTTTTTTTTTTTTTTTTTTTGGTTTTTCGAGACAGGGTTTCTCTGTGTAGTCCTGGCTGTCCTGAAACTCACTCTGTAGCCCAGGCTGGCCACAATAAAGTTTTCAAACATATGAGTCTATAGGAACCATTCTCATTTAACTACCACATATTTTTTCAAAAGTGAAAACTACATTTTATTGGAGCACACTGTACCATATCCTTAAGAGAGATCATTATTTTTTTCAATATACAGAGCTACAAAAGAAACAGGCCTTACCAGAAAGAGTCAGAGCACAGGAAAGAATGAGCACACCCAAACAAGACCAAAATTCAACAGGGAAAACACCAACACTCATAGCTTCTTGTTGAGCAACTTGAGATTATGATGAAATTGCCCTGACTCTAAGGTCTTAGGTATTCTCACTCTTCAAGCTCTGTCTCCTGAAGCACAGACAGCTTATTTTCCACAAACTCCACTATCTTCATGTAGCTTTCCTGAAAGCTGGTTCTTGTATCTGGAGTATCTTGTGTATAGTATTCTCTTAAATTCTATTGAAAGTGGGTTAGTGGGCTCCAGGGATCATTCAGTTGCTAAGTGCACTCACTGTTCAAACCCTTTTCCTTTCCTAGCACTCACAAGGCAGCTCACCACAGTCTGTAACTACCCTTCCATAAGAACTAACAATCAAAATAGTTGGGCATAAGCTGTGGCCTGGCATTGACTTAGATGGTTACATAAAAGACACTTTTTCTGTAAGTCCTGTCATCTGGCTTTAAAAATCATTGATATCAAAATATACCTCTGTTGCCAAGGACCAAGCCTAACCTTAGAATGATGTGGGACAGTGGGCTGTGAGAAGCAGCTGGGTGCTTGGTCAAGCATGAGCTTGGAACCCTGGAACCATATTGGACGGCAGGAGTTCAGTTTTCTTCCCAGGCCCTGGTTCTTTTCATTTAGCTTCAGTCCTCCAACAACCCCTCCCACAGAGAGGTCTATAACCATCAGTCAGGAGGAACAGTGCCTCAGGCTCTCCCACATGCAGATGAGGTATCTCCAAGCTCTCAGACCAAGCCAATAGGCATTACTGTGCTTGTTCATTTGCATACTGTTTCTCTATCATTTGCTTTGGCTAAGTGTGTGTTTATATTCTTGATTTTGTCAAAAAAGCGTTTGGTTTTGTTGATGTTTTGTCCTGTTTTCTCGTTGCTAATTGATTGATTTCACCCCTGATTTTGAATATTTCCCGCCTTCAATCCTCTTTGGTGTACTTGACTCTGTTTTTGTTTTTTGTTTTTGTTTTTGTTTTTTTCTCTAGAGCTTTCACACTTAGTACTTTTAAATTGCTGATATTATAAGTATCTTTTTTCATTATGCAGGTACTACGTGCTATGAACTTTCCTCTTAGCATGGCCTTCATTTTGTCCCATAAATTTGGGTACGTTGTGATGTCATTTGTATTGAATTCTATATATTCTTTAATTGATTTATTTCTTCCCTTCCCAGAGGTCATTGAGTTGTGCAACCTCCAAGAGTGTTTAGGCTTTCCAGGATTGTTGTTGTTTTTGAAGTCCAGTTTTAATCCATGGTGGTCTGATAAGCTATAAAGTGTTAGTTCAATTTACTTGTATCTGTTGATACTTGCTTTGTGGTTGACTACGTGATTCATTTTGGAGAAGAATTCATGAGATGCTGAGAAGTTATATTGCTTTATGTTTGGGTGGAATATCCTATAGATGTCTGTTAAGTCTATTTTATTCATAGTGTCTGTTAGGTTCACTATTTCTCTGTTAGTTTTTGTATGTTCACATGCATAGAGGTCAAGGTTGGGTGCCTTCTTCATTCATACCCCACCGTCTCTATTCAGACTGTTCTCTCTCTGAACCTGATAGATGAACTTACAGGCAAGCTCTCTGGGTGCTCCTGTCTCTGCCTCTCCAGTGTTGGAATTATAGCGAGTATTGCCACTTTCAGCTTTTATGTGAATTCTTGGCATCTGAACTTGGGTACCCATGTTGATACTTAAAGTAGAAGAGCTTTATCTATTGAGTCATATTTCTAGCTCCAAAATATTCTGTTCTACATAAAGAATGCCTAATCTCTGAGAAGAATTCAAGAAAAAAAAAGCAGAATTCTAAACATCATGTAAAAACAGAAATAGGGAATTTATACACAAGAGTTGAAAATGTCTCCTCAACACACACACACACACACACACAAATGATCATTTTGTTTACCACGTGAGAAGCCCATGTGCAACGGGAAGTCAGCATGCTGCAATGTGTGAATGCAGGAAAATCCAGCATTGTTTGTATGAGCAAACATATTTGAGAAGAAGAAAGAGATTATAGACTACAGTTAAGTATGGTTTGCCCATATATGCATGATGGGCTCTGTGGGGTTTACATAAGCTTGGCTTAAGAAGTAGCACTGTTAGGAGGCATGACCTGGTTGAAGAAACTGTGTCACTGTGGGGATGGGCTTTGACACCGTCCTCCTAGCTGCCTGAGAGACAGTCTTCTCTTGGATAATTTCGGTACAAAATGGAGATCTCTCAAGCCCTTCTCTTGAATCCTGTCTGCCTGCATGCTGCTATGCCTCCTGCAATGATGATAGTGGATAGAATCTCTGAACCTGTAAACCATTCCCAATTAAATGTTGCCCTTTATAAAAGTTTCTTTGGTCATAGAGCCTCTTCACAAAAATGGACACACTATCTAAGACAGCTTTTGTACTGAATCCATGGAATCATCACATCAGGGACTGAGGAGGAGCCTTAGCAGCAATTACAAAATAAGGCTTTGACAAAATGAAGTCCATGTTCACACCTGAAAATAACCATACAACACACAGTGAACAAATGGAAGATACCAACTAAGATACAGCTTTACATTACTTTGTATACATAAATGGGAGGCCCCTCAGTTAATAGAACAGAAGGCCTTTGGGTGTAAATAGGAAAGCCTGGTTACTACTTGCCAGGATCCAGACACAGGAAAGTACCTGTTGCTCTGGGAAACCTAGTCAATACAAGATTAAGAAAGGATGTTTGAGGGTTTCAAGTCCCCCCAGGAACTTAAAGAATGTCTGACATTTCCTGGGAGCAGGTTAAGACAGTGGGATGGTCTTAAACAATGACAATTCAATATTGGAATAACTCTAAGCAATGACCCTCACCTAAACTTCCCTGTTTTGCTGAGTCTTTATAACCTGCCCTGGAAATTAAAGTTTCAGAGCTTGATCAGAACGAGACTTGCTCTATGTCTTTGTATCTCTTATCCCTTCATTCTTTCTCCCCTTTCTCTTGGGTCTCATCAAATTCCCGTGGGCTGGGGCAGTTGGTGCCCCACGTGTGACCTTTGTGTTGGGGTCTGATTGAACGTTGCTCCTACACCGATGTCCATCAGGCATAGAATCAATGCTTCACCATGAAGGGGAGTGAAGAGAGAAGATCCTGCATTTTGAACACCACAGAGTAGCCCTGCTGTGAGATTGATCCAGTCAAGGTAAGATAGAGCAACACAATCATTGGGAAAAGCATTAAGCAAACATGATTTGCTCTTAAAGAGTCTCAAGGAGTCCCTCAAGACACAAGCATTAACGATTAAGGAAAAAGGATCTTTAAAAAATTCCATTGGTTATGTTTCCCCAAGAGGAGACTATTGATGAAAAAAGGCTACACCTCCTAAGGAGGAAATGAAAAGTAAAACCTTGAAAATGAGGGAAAGAAAGGGCTAAAGCAGGTGTCTGCTCTCCAGACCTATTAACAAAAGAAAAAGGCTTTTTAAGAGCCTTCCTGGGAGCAGGAGAAAATCAGGAGACTGTCCTGCTTTTTCTCTGACTTGTACTGGAGAGATTCTCAGTTCTGCTTTCTCTGTCTATTGTCTGTCCTTGGTGCACCAATCTGTCCATGTCTGTCAGCTTATGTCTGTGTTTTTGTTTCATTGCTTGAATGTTGTTCCGTGTTTCATGTTTAAAAGAAAAATGGTTAAAACTTTATCTGCTGGTCGTTCAGCCCTTGATTCAGTTTTTCACTAGTTTCAAAAAAAAAAAAAGAGAAAAAAGAAAAAGTAAAAATAAAAAGCAGTTTCAATTGGCCTTTGAAGCTGTGCACCTGTGGTTAGGATCTAGCACAGCTGGAGAAGCCCTGCCAGGGTCTCATTGTTGTAAAAGCTGCTCTTAAAGGGGCCAGCAGGTTTTTGCTTCTATGGTAAGGAGCTGACAGTTGTTTCTACTAGAAAAATCTTTGGGTATGATTATTGGGTTCAGCAGGTGACAAGATAATTTCTCTTGAAATTACAGCTAGAAAAATTATGAATTTTGTCCAGCTTAAATAAGTAAATATGTGCAGCCACTTCATTTTTGTTTCTGACTTCCTTTAAAAGTATAAAAATGTTCTGAATGTCTTAGTTGTATATTTTTGACCTGTAAGTTATTGGGTATGATTAAAAATTTGCAAATTTGGTAACAGAAAGTTGGCTTAAAACAGGTAATTAGGGATTGGAGTCATTCAGAAACCAGATGTATAAAGACAAGATTTAAAACAATGTCTCTTTAAAGAGATATCAAAAACTGCACTATCATGCATTAATATATAAGAACTGACAGCCAAATTTGTAAAATGAAAGTAATGCACTTGGTGTTGATTTTAGAGAAAATGGATTGTTTGCATTGTTAAAAATTGTTTTTTTTTCCCAAAATTATGGTTACACTCTAATATTGCTAAAGAAACTTAAAAATATAGTTAAACTGGCAATGTTCCATTGGCTGCAATTGGCAGTTCAATCGTGAACTTGAGAATTTTTGACTCACCAATGTTTATGGTTGAGAAGAGGATAGAGCAGGTGGAGATGATTGCAAGAGTAATAAAAGAGTTAAAAAGAGTAGTAGCACAATACAACACTGCTGCTACTTTCCCAACATTATTAGATACAGTGGTAGAGGCAGATTTAGCCCCCCAAAATTGAAAAGAAGATCTCAATGTAAGTTTTACCTGTGATTAAACAAGGCCCTGATGAACCATTTCAGAAATTTGTAGATAGGCTGCAAATAGGACTGGTAGAAGTTTTAGAGATCCTTTGGCAGGGGCTCCTTTTGTTATACAATTGGCTTATGAGAATGCTAACTACAGTCCCAGTTATGCTTTCACAGCATTAAGTTGATAAGGAATGTTCTATGTACGGGGACAATAGGTAATTTTAGGAAAGACTGTCCAAAAAATAAAGGCATAGACAGGCAGAAGAATCACTCTCCTGGAATCTGTCCTTAGTGTAGGAAGGATAATTGTTGTGCCAGGAAATAGGCCCAGATTAACGAGTTTCACATTTGAGTTAAGACAAATCTCAGAGTAGGCTCAGCAGAAGTTGGTGTGACATTCCTTTTGTCATGGTCACCCTGACTAGGCCCTAGAAAGGTGTTTTCTGAAATTTGTTTTATTGCCTTGCTTATTCCTTGGGATGGAAAGGTCAGCCTCAGATCCAAACACATTCACAACAGACAGTTTATGGGCCAAGAGTTATATAGTGATTATGTTGAAGAAAATCAAAATTATGCCTGCTTCCCTCCATGACATAGCTGTGCCTGTAATAAATTTGCTCAAAACAAAGATTAAATGTAAAACAAAGTTCAAACTTAAGATATAAAACTTGTGGTGCATTACAGCCTGACTTGCCTACTCCAGATGCCATTTCAGAAAATGCATATAGAATTATCATAGACTAAGAACAGTGTTTTTATACTGTTCCTTTACATCCTGGTGAAGGTGAGAGACTTACATTCAATGAGTATGCTTGTAATTTTTGAGAGCCCATGAAGCAATATCACTAGAAAATTTTGCCTCAAAAAATGGCAAATAGCCTTACATTATGTACAAAACATTTGTTGCCTTAATAGAAGAAGTTAAGAGCTTGTATATTATTCATTGTATGCTATTTTATTAGTTGATCTCTCTAAAGGAGTTTTAATGAAAAGCTTTGCTCTCATACACCTAGCTTTAAATTTCTGGAGAGTGCTTGTTGCTCCAGAAAATATTCAAAGGCAGAAAATATTTACAGACAGCTCACCTAATGGGAAGACAGTATATATAATTGGATCACATGTTCATTTTCTTAAGTTTCCTCCTACTTCAGCACAAATGCTGTAGCCACTGTTTGAAATGCTGAAAAATCAAGCTTTCAATTTGTACACTCAGCCAGTATATTGCTCATGGTTTATAATTGCTTGAAATTGTTCCTTTTTTAGATATTGCTAATTCTCAAATTTTACAAATACAATTTAATTTAAGAAACATGTGTAAGAATAAAATTTGAAAGCAGCTTGAAACAAATAACAAAAATTCATGGTCAGCAAAGACCACCAACAACATGTTGAATATAGCCATAATAAAAATATTAAGTCCCTCCAGGGGCAGGGTGACCAAGAAATGAAAAGGCATGCAAAGACGTGCCCAGACAAGTCCGAACAAGCCCAAGTGAGTAATGGGCTATCTGGTGTTTACTTTTCTCTCCTGCCCTGTCTGGGAGGTCCAAAGTTTCATGGTCAAAAAATAACTAGTCATCCTGCCAGCTCAAATGATTGCTTACACAAATTGCTGATGTTTGAAATATCCATTCATATGTAACTGCACCAAATTTTCCCACTCTTCCCAACCTCTATCTGTAAATATCCCAAATTTCCTGGAGTCTTTGTTGAAGCCTCTATCTCCTGCATGGGATACGTTTCGACCTGAGGGCCCTTGCCATTAAACTACCTTTTGCAATTGCATCAAGAAGGTCTCTTGTGTCCTTGGGTGTGCGCTGATCTGGATTTGAGTGAGGGTCTCCCTTTGGTGGTCTTTCACATGTACTGTTCCTTAACTTTATAAGATATTTAAGAGCTCATACTGGATTGCCTGGACCACAGGAAAATGCCACAGCAGATTTGTATACCAGGCAGATTATTAGTTTTACAGAAACAATTGGCCATACAATCTTATTCCTTATATTATCAAAATATTAATACATTGAAATGATATTTTGATATTTCTAGAGAATGTGTAAGTCAAATTCCAAAAACTTGTATCCTTACTTTTTTTTCATAATGTTTTTAATCCTTGAGGACTTATACCTAATCAATTATGGCAAGTGGATGTTACTCATTTCTGATTTTGTAAAATTAAAACATGTACCTGTTACTTGACACTTTTTTAGGCTTTTTAGTTGCAACTGCTTTAACAGGAGAAGCAACTTACAAAATGTAACTAGTTATAGCCTACATTATATTTCTATGCTTGGTGTTCCATATCAGATTAAGAGAGAATATGCAACTGGCTATTTCAGTCAGACATTTGAGATGTTTTGTTTATAATTTAATATTACCCATATTACTGGGATTCCTTATAATCCTCAAGGAAAAAGTACGATGAAACAAATATCATGCAACTTTAAAATAATATCTTCATAACTCTCTGAGTGTGGGGAGCAGCAGATACTGGTACTTTTGCCCTGGTTTTGCAAGAAACTCTAAAAAAATGGCTTTAAAAAAACAAGAGTGGGTGTTATACTCCCAGAAGGGGTCTCCTAGAAATATTCTCCATCATGCCTTGTTTGTTCTCAATTTTCTAAATCTGAAAGCTTATGACAAATTTGCTGCTGATTGCCTCTGGCATGCTGAGACCAATCAAACCTATGCCACAGTTATGTGGAAGAAACTTCTTACCTTTAAATGGAATGGCCCAAACCCAGTTCTCATATGGGGTCTCGGATCAATAGGTCTGTTTGATATCAAAGAAGGTGGGACTAAATGACTGCCAGAAAGATTGGTGAAAGAAACAGATACCTTCACAAAGCCAGACCCAATTGTAGATAAAATGGATAATAATTGAGATCCAGGGAAGGGAGATCTCCCTGAGAATTCCCTTCTTTTTTCCTTTCCAGATAAAAATGAGTCACCTGTGGTGTTTGCTGTTAGAGGTTCTACTCCTGATGCAGAAATCCTGACTTGTACTACTCAGAACTTCAGCGGGCCATCGACAAGGACATCTGAACAGCTGGAGACTGGCACCACTAATCTGGAAAGATCCATCATCTGCTTTTCCTTCAGCAAGAAGGGACTCTCTGCCACCCCCAAGGAGAAGTGCTGTTTTTCTTTTTCTTTTCTTTTTTTTTTCTTGGTTTTTTGAGAAAGGGTTTCTCTGTGTAGTCCTGGCTGCCCTGGAACTCGCTCTGTAGAGCAGGCTGGCCTCAAACTCAGAAATCTGCCTGCTTCTGCCTCCCAAGTGCTGGAGTTAAAGGCATGCACCACCACTGCCCTGCGAATGCTGTTTTTATTCTGACCATACCAGGGTAGTAAGAGATAGTGTAGCCAAGATAAAGAGAGATTAGAATGGTGAAAGAAACAGTGAGAACAAGAAAAACTAGTTTTCTGCCTCTCCTTGGCTTACCATTTTTCTCACTTCCATCCTGGGTCCAGTGGTCAGTCTCCTCCTTTTGGCTTTTGTCCTTTGGGTCTTTAACAGACTCACTGGCTTTATAAAACAACAAATTGACTCCATGGCATCTAAACCTCTACAGGTACATTATGATAGACTTGATTTGGCTGGTAGAGGTTTTGCTGAGCCTTTCGATGACATAGCTCCTTTACAAGCTGCATAAAACTCAGATCTATGCTCATTGGTTTGGCATGGCATGAACACAATGTGGGTATCTGCAAGGGGTGGGATGAGGTACCACAGGGGGAGGATCCAAATTGTCTGCTTCTGAGTCCCCGAAAAGCAAACCTGATTTCATAGAGGTTGGTGTTGATTTCTTGTGTCTCAAAGCAGCTGGCTAGAACCCTCAATAAATATCCTATGTGGCCCATGAGACAAATAACCCTCTCCTCCCCAAAAAGACATTGTTGGAATGTTGGACTCTAAGATCTAAACCAGGAGATGCGCTCTGCAGAATCACATACAGAGGATTCGCTGTAACAACCTGAGGTTTAATGATACCGGTGCACCAGGGCTCTCTTGAATGCAGTCAAGAGAACCTCAAACAACTGTTGGGAGCACTTCTTATATAGAGTTTATGAGGGCAACTGCAAATGACCACAAAGACTGACCTTCCCAGGTCCGGTCTATAGATGATTCAGATTCACACATTACTTTTATGACAATGAGTGTCTTTTGTTTGCCCAGGTTTATTACATTAAGGACTCAGTTTCCTGACCCCCTCCCATTCTTGGCCCCTCTCCTGGAATGTGTCTCTGTGCACTGGGCCTTCTCCACCCACAGGTGGGTTCCCTTCCCTGTGGTCTGAGGAATGTTAACCAGCCTCTCTCTTCCTTTTCTGAATATTAATCCAGCAAGTGTCCTCTGACTATGGAGTGTACTCTTCTGGAATTTGTCCTGGGGCAGTGAATTTTAAGTTCAAACTGAGATGTGAATTCTAAGTTCGAACTGAGACCTGAATATCTCACATTTGGTTCCTACAATACCATTACAAACGATACTTGGAGGATCAGGTCAATGCTTTCCCCCTCTGGTCAATGCCCATTTATCTGCTGATGAGATGTCTTAATGTCCCCATTTGCCTGCCAGCCTCATCTAAAATTGTTAAAAGGGAGCAGATGCTGGGAGCCAAACCCAAGAAATTACCTGCTCTTCTGGGAAACCTAATCAATACAAGATTAAGAAAGGATATTCGAGGGTCTCATGTTACCCAAGAACTTAAAGAATGCCTGGCATTTCCTGGGAGCTGGTTAAGACTGTGAGATGGTCTTAGACAATGACAATTCAATACTAGAATACCTCTAAGCAATGACCCTCACCTAAACTTCCCATTTTGCTGTGTCTTTATAACTTGCCCCGAAATTAAAGTTTCATAGCTTTATCAGAATGAGACTTGTTCTATGTCTTTGTATCTCTTGTCTTTTCATTCTTTCACCCCCTTCCCTAGGGTCTCATTGAATCCCTGTAGGCCAGGGCCACTACTCAGATGGTGACAGAGATGACAGGCTCCCCACATGCAGGGTAAGTACTGGACATCTTGGAACTCACTCTGTAGACCAAGCTGGCCTCAGATTCACAGACATCCACCTGCCTCTACCTCCAGAGTGCTGGAATTAAGGATATGTACCACCACGCATGACTGAATAATTATTTTTATACTAATACAAGAACAGAGAGAGACAGATTGGGTAGCAGGATCCAAATGTTGCAATGGATAAAGGAGAGCCCAACAGCACTTCTACTGTCCTACTGCTATTTCATTCCACGTGCTCATGATGGCTATTCCTGGTTGTCAGTTTGACTAACAATGGAGTGAACTACAACTCAGAAATGGAGGGCACACCCGTGATCTAGATCTTGAGACTGAAAGATGCAAGTTTTTGATCGGATCTTGACATGGAATGCTTGAGGTATAGTGGCCAAGAAATGTTTATGCCCAAGAAAAGTAGTTCATGCCTTCAATCCCAGGATACTGAGGCAAGCAGATCTCTGATGTTTATGCTATCATGGGACAAAGAAGGTTCCAGATTCAGGTGTGCTGGTACACACCTTTAATCTGGGCCGAACCTTCTCTGGAGGTCTACAAAAGATATTTTAAAAAGACTTCCTCTGCTTTATCTACTTGCTATCACAACTGTTCAAACCTACTTCTTCAATATGCCAGCATCTATAGAAGATGAGAGAAAACAACTAGCCTTGTGGGATTGAACAAGTCAAGTTACCTGTGCTGTTTCATATTTCCAAATTTTTCTTTTCTATAGCTAAGATCTCTACAGGGTCTTTTCTTGTCAAATTTGATACATATCACTCTGGAAGGGGTTCAAATCACTTGCTCCTTTCCTGTCAACACAAATACAGAGCCTCTCTCCCAAAATAGCATATCCTTGGTACAAAGACCAAAAATCACTAAAGGTATATATTGGAGTAATTAAATAGCTCAACACCACTCCCAGAAGAATTTTAATATACCCAACAAACCCATAGCCACATGCATTTTAATAGTCAAAACAATATAAAAAATTAATCTAAACAAATATTATTTTCTGTTGACTTCGTGCTCTCCCACCAACTCCAAGACCTAAGTTATTTATTCGTCTATGTACTTAAATTCTCCCTTCTACAGAGAGTAATATACCTGTCACTCAATATGTCCCCTTTAAGATGATATAACTTGAATAGATGATGATATAATGTTAATTAACATAAATTTTTACTATCTGTCTGAAGTTTTCCAATTATTTTCTATCGTTGGGTATATACTTTGAGATCAAAACCTTCAAAATATTTATTCATCCCTATACTTAACTTTAATTGAATTCAATTTTCCTTATTTTATGACTCTACTTCCTGTGTCTAAAGTTGTCATATGTGGTCAAACAATTCCAGATTTCTGTGGGAATCACATTCAAAAGAATCCACGTGTTTGCTGTAGCATAAACTTGTTCAATTTTCTTTAAAGCATTTTTTTTCATTCAATCTCTCTTATATCTGTGTGTCTTCATTTCTTACATTTGAGATCAAAGGCCAGGATTGCTTTTTTCCATGTATATTTAAAACCATTTAAACAATTACCTTTTTAGTCCCTCCTATTCTTCAAAACAATTAAATCACATTCATCAATTATTAATTTTTTATTAATCTGGTTGCAGGAGTCACAGGCAGCTTCTACCATTTGTCTCTCCAGAAACTTCAAGCTGCCTGACTCTGCACAGCAGGTTTTCCAAGCACCTCTGAGCCCATTCTCTTTGTAGAGTTCCAAACACTGGGGAGAAATCTCCACATGGCTGAGGCAAAGTTTGTAGCCTCCTTAGAAGTCAGTTCTAACTCCTAATCTTACATCATGGCATGTGTGTATTTTACATGAGAATATGTAAATAATTTTTAGTAGTGAGCTCTTGCCAACCATGTTGTGTACCATCTGTAGCTTTACATAGTAAATGCTGCTCTATGCTCCACATGGATGATCATTTCCCTAGCCACCCTTCAGAGGACTCTAGATTTACAAATGAAAGACACAGGCACAAAAGCTTCATTTGATCTGCCTTTTCTACCTCAATTGCTGGGCACTTCCAAACCTCCCCTTGGGCAGCACACATTCCTCTCTGGTGTCCCTCAGTTAACACTTTCTAAATCTATGTTTCATCTTTGCTTTGTGAGAGTCAGTCTTGAGAATGGTCCTTGGGGCTGCTTTTCTGTCTCTTACTTGTTGTTGAGTTCTTAGTTTTGATCTTTCTAGGATTCCTTGTCATGGTGTGAACTGTCCTATGAGCTTCTCGTGAAAGAATCCCTTCTACTTGTCAGTGTTCCTTGTCAGGGAATCCTAAAAGTGTTGGGGATTGGTTCTGCTGCTTTGACTTGATCAGTCCTCCAGCACTGGGAATCTTCATGTCCAAAACCTGAAGGCCCTTGTACCCTTGTTTGATCAATAAGGAGCCAACAGCCAATGGCTGGCCAGATAGACTGAGTCAGGTCCTTTAGATTTTTGCAGGCTAGTAACTGGGAGAGAAAGAAGGCAGAGATCATCATGATGGGGAAGAAGAAAGACCAGACATAAAGACCATCCAAAATTTGAGAATCAGGGAATGTGGCCATAAAAGCTCCTTCTCCAATGTGTTTGGGGAACCAGTGATGAAATACAGATTTAAAAAGATGTTGATTGAAAAGTAAAGGAAGAAGTTGTTTGCTAGGAGCAGGGAGGATAAAACTGTCCATTCTTTGAGCTAGTCAAAGCAATATTAAATTTAACTGGTGTGTGTGTGTGTGTGTGTGTGTTTCATTTTATAATTCAGAGAGTTGAGCAAGTGCAGCAAGTACTTGTGACCCTCTGGGGGCAAATCAGATTATCTAATTACTGCTACATAAAGTCCCACTTCTTTCATTCTCCTCAGCCATTGAAAGTTGTCTTTTTGTTGATGAATCAAAACCAATTGGGGACTGGAACCCTCAGTATCTGGACATTATTCAGATTCAGGGGTGATTTTGGGAGCTAACATGTGTGCCTAATTAAGACAAAGAATTATGATCAATCCCCAACACTCTTGCTGTAAACAAGTAGTAGACTTGTGATGAGCAAAGTACACCATTTTACTTAAAGTGGGAGTTTTCTTAATCTTTTTTTTTTTTTTTTTTTTGTTCTCCGGACCAAAATGTGAGAGTGGATCTTGGGGCTGCTTCCTCAGATTCTTACATGAGGGCAGGCCTTTAATTTTGATCTCCCTGCTCCCTTATCCTGTCAATTCTGTCTGTCTTCATCCCCTTTAGTCTCTTGCCTGTGCAATCTAAAAGTGCCACCTCCATCTCTCTTTGCAGTCAATGGCTATATGGCAATTCTTTATTATTAATTAAAGACTGTTGTGGCAAGGACCCTCAGCATCTGGAAGCATGAATTAAGATGAAGCATTAGAATCAATATCCAATATATCACTTTTTCTGCCCAATAAAAAACATCTCTTCCTTCAAACAAAAATTGAGCACAACCATAATAATTATCTAAATTACAAACTGATAAGCAATTAACATCTAGCTCATCATATTGTCTATTAAAGCATTCTACTAGGTATCCTGACTTAAAGAGTTTACAATTCTATACCTGACTCATGCTCTAACTTTAAGTTGTATTGTCATCTGAAAACCAAAATTTCTCTTTATTTCTTTTATTGGATACTCTATTTACATTTCAAATGTTATCCCTTTTCCAAGTTTTTCTTCTGGAAACCCCTTATCCGATTCCCTCTTCTCCTGCTTCTATGAGGATGCTTCCCCACCCACACCTGCATACCCATCTTGGCATTCATCTACACTGGAGCCTCAATACGTCACAGGACCAAGGGTTTGTCCTCCTATTGATGCCCTGCAAGGCCAACCTCTGTTCCATATGTAGCTGGAGCCATGGGTCACTCCATGTGTACTCTTTGGTTGCTGGTTTGTACCAGCTATCCTGAGTTAAAGAGTTTACAGTTCTACACTTGAATCATGTTCTAACTTTAACTTGTATTACCATCTGTAAACCTAACTTTTTATAACATCTTCCTCAATGGTAAAACAACTTAAGTTTGATTATGAGACTATAACTAGTCTTCAACCACACAGAAATCCAAGAATGAATTAAATATCACCCAAATTCACAGGAAGCACAAAATCATACCTTCCGAATCTTAATAAAATTTTAGAGACATCTGACTACCTGGACTGTTCCATATTCCTCAAAACACTGGAGCATCTGTCCTCAACCTTCTGGCCCTAAATCATCAGACATATCTTAGAGAAAGCAAGAGTAATAATAAACTATTTTATTCTGTCTTGGCAGAGCTAAACTGTCAATTTTCCTCTATCATATGTCCTCTCATGGACAGTAATTTTTTTGTGTAAAAGAAAAGGTCAACTTTTGACTAGTATCTACCTTGTATAACTGGACAACTCCATATCATGGTTTTGATGCTCAATTTCTTCTTTAAACTGTGAATTGGGTACTGTCAGGAGAAAACATGTCTCTGGTCAAATGATATTTAGTAATGAAATAAGATTAAATGTCATATTCTGTAAATTTATGATGCTTTTGAATATTAGCTGTCTATATAAAGTCTATCTGAACTGTTAAACCTTGATTGTTCTCAGTTGTTTTTATTTGAATAATATTAAAAACAGCTCATTATAATTAAATCAAAATCTAAAATAATCATGAGGTTATTATCTGGCCCTTAAGTTGTATTAGTTAATCAATGTAAACAATTTGTAATAGCAAATAAAGAAGGCATGGGTCTAAGCCTTTTATTCTTAAATGAGTCGTATAGGCAAAAGGTTTATCTAAGAGTAAGAATATTAGTTTCAAATTTGGTGCCAAGATAAGAAATTTATACCGATGAAAACCCTGAATCTGAATTAATCAATAAATTCTTTACTAA
The DNA here is from genome assembly GCA_019844195.1 of Rhabdomys dilectus. Classification (NCBI taxonomy): domain Eukaryota; kingdom Metazoa; phylum Chordata; class Mammalia; order Rodentia; family Muridae; genus Rhabdomys; species Rhabdomys dilectus. The sequence continues at coordinate 99,679 of JADRCG010007976.1, forward strand.
TGTAAAGTTACAACTTCAATTTTAATCCCAGGACTTGGTAGGCAGAGGCAGGAGGATTTCTGAGTTTGAGGCCAGCCTGGTCTACAGAGTGAGTTCCAGGACAGCCAGGGATACACAGAGAGACCCTGTCTCAAAAAACAACAACAACAAAAGAAGTATGAATATATTTAGTAATCCATCTAATCTATTTCCTCCTAGTTCAAAATTATGACCACTTTCAAATTATCCCTTAAATGACAACCTATCTATAATTTATAAAATAACCATAACCTGATAACCAAACCCAAGGGAAAGCAATGACGACTCTCCACAAATACTTCCTGCTGAAGAGAGGTAAAATGAAATTCTTTAAAAGGGTGGGTAAGGGTAGGAAAATTAGAAAAATTGGTTAGACCTAAGAAAGTTAGCTTCAGCATCTGTTACCTAGATTTCGTATTTTCAGAGGATTCACGACTGAACTGTAGTACTGACTGGTTCTCTCTGAAAGGATAGATGAAGTGAGGTCATCTGGAATCACCAGCTATTCCTGAAATTGTTTTGGAAGCAATTGTCTGGAAACAGCTTCAGGAGGCAGAGGGCTGGAAGAGCAGGCCACTTCAGGGTTTATTCCAGTTTGATTTTCTGGAAATTTTCTTTTCTGTAGCCAAAACCTTCTGGGTCTTCTCCTATCAAGTATGATCCATATTACTCTGGAAGAAGTCCAAAGCCTTTTCTCCTTTTCTGCCAACACAAATATAGAGCCTCGCTCCCAAAATAGAATGTCACTTGTCCAATGACTGGAAATCATTGAAGGTAGAGATTAGATTAATTTAATAGTTTGTTCCCACTTCCAGAGGAATTTTAATATAATAATAAAACTCATAATCATATGCATTTTGATAATTAAAACAATTCAAGCAATTAACACAATCTAAATAAGTATTATTATATGCCTAATTTATACCCTGCTCTTTGACCTATATGAGATCAAGGCCTATATTTATTCATCTATGTATTTAACTTCAATTGAAATCCTTTCTGCTTACTGTATGAGCCTATTTCTAGGCTCAAACTTTGTCATATCAGGCTGAATAATCCTAGAAGTCCCATGTTGACCATGTTCAAAGATCCTGTCTCTCTGCCCTGGCATAGACACTTCTGAATTTTCTTTAAAGCACTTTTCTCAATCAATCTCCCTTCTATCTGTGTGTCTTTGTTTTCCATATTTGAGATCAAAGGCTTGAATTTCTTTATTCCATATATATTTAAAAACATTTAAACAATTACCATTATATTTTCTCCTAACCTTACAAACAATGAAATCAAAATCAATTTATCTCTCTCCTGTGATTATTTGCTTGTTGAAGGCCAGTAGTCTGTACTGTCTGCCTCTCTCTGCAGTCCTCTGAGCAACCTGTCTATTTGAACAGCACTGATTCCCAGTACCTCCAAGCCTAAACTCTTTGTATAGTTCTGAACTGTGGAAAGAAATCCCCACATAGCTTGGTTTAAGTCCATAACCTGCTAAGAAGCTAATTCTCTTTTTCTTCTATTCTTATGTCATGTTGTGTGTATTCCAGCTTAGAATCTCTAAACAACTTTTAATAATGAGTTCTTGCCCCATATTGGGTGCCATCTGTAGTGGTGAATTGCTAATTCACTTGAGTTCCCAGAAGGTCACTCATGCATTTCACCTGCCCAAGAGTTCTGAATTCATGTATAAAAAGCACACACATGTCAGTTTAAATTTTAATATGCCTATGTATGTCAATGTATGTGCATTTCTGATCCTTCTGGCAGCTAACACATACTTCTCTCCATATTCTTGAGTGAACATTTTCTCAATGTACTTATGATCTTTAGTTCCCTAGACCCAAGCTGGGGAGTAGCCCGGGGGCTGTTTCCCTGGATACTTATATGTTAGCATTCTTATAATTCTGATCACTCTGCTCCCTTCATGGCGATTCTTTCTTTTCTTGTCCCCTTTATTTTCTTGCTTGGGCAATCTAAAAGTCCTGTCTCCATCTTCATGCACAGCCATTGCTGAACAGCAATTATTTATTACCAATCAAAGCCAGGTGGAGGCAAGGCCACTCAGCAACTGGAAGCATGCATTTTTGGGAGGTGAATTAAGTAAGACACAGCATTATACTCAAGTCCCAACACATGTACATAAGTACAATCTTTGAATCTTCAGATGGGTTTACTTTGAAAGAGCACAGCTGTTACCAGGCTGCTAATCTACTATAGAAATGCCCAGACTTTCTTAATACCTTATAATTAATGATGCTGTATGCAAGCCTTGATTTGATTGTTTTCATGCAAATTAATTAATAAGGATAATTTTGGAAGTGAAAATGTAATTGTTAAGAAGAAATATTGATCAAACTACAGTTTCTAGATTTTTTATTTTTAATAGTATATTTATTTTTTTGCATTCATTGATATTTTGGTTGTATGTATGAGGAAGTCAAATTTGCTGAAATAAGTTATAGACAGTTGGGAGCTGCCATATAGCTACTGGGAATTGAATATGAGACATTTGGAAGAATAGCCAGTACTCTTAACCATTGTGTCATTTCTTCAGCTCCAATTTTTTTCATTATCAGAATTCTAAACTTATATACAATTAAATATGATTCTATGTACCCTTATTTCCCCCTCTGCAGCCCCCAGATCTATCCAAAACAATCATCTTCTAACTACATAATTTTTTCCTCCTCTACATGTTGTAGCATGTGGCAGCTACATGTGTATGTATGTGAGCATGTGAGTGGGGGATTCATGGTGGATGTGTGTGTCGTTGTCAGAGATCATGTGACTTAGTGCAGTTATATATGGATCTTCTAGTCCAGTGCATCAATCTGTGTCTGTCTATGTGTCAGTACCATGCTGATGTCTATGACTACAGCTCTGTAGTATAATTTGAAATCAGGTAATGTGATGACCCTGCAATACCGCAGAACATTTGTGTCATCCCTCTGACTTACAATGGGCCACAGATGTCCTGGGTACAGATACAGGCACATCTACATGTTGTGTGGATCTATTCACAACTTACTATTGACATGGATACTTTACATTCCCAGATCAGTGCCGTCAGTCACTCCAGATGGAAGAGTTCTTCAGCAGTAGAATTGCCTGATTATTTTTCAAATTCAATCATAAATTTTGTCAAAGATAATTCTTTGTGGAATTTTCTTATAAATTTGGGAATTATCATAGGATTAGTTATTCTACTTCTGTTTCTTCTTCTAGTCATCTTCAAGCACTTAGGGTCTGCTATCAGGACTGCTTAAAGGGAGATATATATGCTTCATTTATATTATTCAAAGGGAAGAGATGTCAGGAACCATAATAGGACAAGCTAATGATTAGCAGGTGATCATCCTAAAATGGGCCTTGGATTATAATATAATCTGCGACAAGTGAATCCTTATTCAGCAAGGCTGTAAGAGACTCATTTTAGGAAAGATTCCTGCTATTAATATGCTGTTACTAGTATTATTATTATTATTATTATTATTATTATTATTAAACAAATATAACAATCACTAAGCAATAGCACACCCCTTTGGAGCAGATCTCTGCAGATCCATGAAGATGTACTGTCAGTGGTAATGCTATATAGACAAATAGATGACCTCTTAAGTCTTAATGATGATCCTATAAGGATTCCTAAAATTATATCAATGATTATTAAGCTCTTTTATAGTGGGATTGCTATTAGATCCCTTTCTGATAGTCAAAACTGCAATGACAACTCTGCCAGTTTCCCAAGTGTCATTAGTTAATTGCTCTTAGATAGTAACCAGAGTTTCTCCTACTCAGAGCACATGCCAAGAGATTGTAAAACAATTAACCAAAGGACATTAATAGGGAACTAATGATTTATTGTAGGTGCTAGGACAAGATAAAATATTGCCTGGGTTTTATCTATACAAAACTCCACCAATTTCTTAGTCATAATTTTAAACCTTCAGTGAACCTGTGGAGCTAGACAGGAGATGGATGTTTAGCCAGATAATTACTCCTAATAATATGCATGTAAACATTCTTTGTTGTAAACTTCTGATTCAGTTTATGATTTGATTTTTGGTGTGAACTCGTGATGAACTTTGTAACATGTGATCATGTACTCTGAAAGATGTATAAGTACTGAAAAAAAGACAAAGAGAGGGTCGTTCATCCCTTCTGTCTTTTTTCCCCTGCCTAGAATTTTTCCCTTAGAATTTTTCCCTATTAGAATTTTTTCTTTTCCCCACTTAGGACCTTTCCACTTTTCCCCTTAGATACCTTTCACAGGATACTTTTTACAATTAGTAATAAATTCTATACTAACTTCTCTAAGTGTCTTTTCTTCCTGTGACCTCAGAATAGCAGGCATAAATTAGAGCCCAGTAGTTCCTGCTAAGACAGAACAAAGACCACATTGACTAAACCTCTGTTGTTAGGCTACAGGTGTTAATCACCTAAGGCTGTAGTCTTTTACCCCCAGAAGTTTTTAGGACTTTTTAGAAGTTATCATCACTATTTCAGTACAGGTCAGAGAGCCAGAAAGCCCTAAGACACTCAGAATTTAGAGACATCACCAGAGTCCTACTCTCTGCCCCTGCCACTACCCTCTCAGAACCAGGAGGCTCCTGTCACACAGTGGTATTTTATACAGATACAAAAATACAATCATGGGTAGATTTCTTATTAATAAGTTGCACTGACATGAAGTTTATAGAAACAAAGAAATTTTTTTTTTTTTTTTTTTTTTGGTTTTTCGAGACAGGGTTTCTCTGTTTAGCCCTGGCTGTCCTGGACTCACTCTGTAGACCAGGCTGGCCTCGAACTCAGAAATCCGCCTACCTCTGCCTCTCAAGTGCTAGGATTAAAGGCGTGCGCCACCACCTCCCGGCTCAAAGACATCTTTAAAATAGTTTTATTTCATTCCATTCTATCTGGGCACACCTCCTGCTCAGCAGACCAAAAAAACATTGAGCAATACTGGTGTACACCACAAGAGGGCGGCCAGCACCTTCCTGATCTAGAGTTCCCATGCAAAATAGCAAGCTAGCTTCTTCTGGAGAAGCTCCTGCCTTGTATTTTTCTTTCTTCTTTCTTTTCTTTTTTCTTTTTTCTTTTTCTTTTCTTTTCTTCTTTTTTTTTTTTTTGTTTTTTTTGTTGTTTGTTTTTTGTTTTGTTTTTTGTTTTTTGTTTTTCGAGACAGGGTTTCTCTGTGTAGCCCTGGCTGTCCCGGAACTTACTCAGTAGACCAGGCTGGCCTCGAACTCAGAAATCTACCTGCCTCTGTCTCACAAATCCTGGGATTAAAGGCGTGTGCCACCACTGCCCGGCTCTTTCTTTTGTTTTGAATTGGATATTTTCTTTAGGTACATTTCAAATGTTATCCCCTTTCCCAGTTTCCACTCTGGAAACCCTTTATACCATTCTCCCTGCCCCTTGCTTCTATGGGGGTTCTCCCACACCCACCCACTCACTCCTGCCTCCCAACCCTGGCATTCCCCTACACTCGAGCATCTAGCTTTCGCTGGACCCAGGGCCTCTCCTCCAATTGATGCCCAACAAGGCCATCTTCTGATACATATGCAGCTGGAGCCATGGGTCACTTCATGTGTATTCTTTGATTGGTGATTTAATCCCTGGAGTCTCTGTGGGATCTGATTGGTTGGTTGCTGTTCTTCCTGTGCGGTTTCAAATCCCTAAGACTCCTTCAGTTCTTTCTCTAACTCTTCCATTGTGCACTCCGAGCTCAGTTCAATGAGTGGCTGTACTCCAACTTTTATAGGGTTATTTGATTCTCTGGAGTCTACCTTCTTGAGTTCTTTGTATATACTGAATATTAGCCCTCTAACATATATAGGATTGGTACAGGTATTTTCCCAATCTGTTGATACCCATTTTGTTCTCTTGAGAGTGTTCTTTGCCTTATGGAAGCTTTGCAATTTTATGAGATCCCATTTGTCTATTGTTGATCTTAGAGCATAAGCCATTGGTGTTTTGTTCGGGAACTTTATCCCCTGTGCCCAAGTATTCAAGGCTCTTTCCCACTTTCTCTTCTATTAGTTTCAGTGTCGGTGTTCTGTTCAGGATATTTTCCCCTGTGCCCATGTGGTTGAGGATCTTCCCCACTGTCACTTTTGCCATTGTCCTCCTTACAGCTGCTTTCTCAGCTTGGACAGACATATCCAATGCATGCACTGAGGTAGGATGCTGGCTCCATGGTAGGGAGAGCTCACAAGATGTCCTGGGAGATTCTTGAATAGTACCAACTTTTCAAGAAATTATCTTTAGGTCAGGAACTCACCCTGGATTATGATTATACTAAGTGATAAGTGCAGTGTTTGTTGTTCTGTTTCCTGGGGAGATGTGAAGAAACTTCTGTTCCACCCAGAAAGAGCATGTTGAGAGACAGGAGATGGCTCCACCCAAGTATTGTTTGGTGCACTGGTGACTTTTCTTGTTTATGTGAATAAATACCTAATGAAAATATTTTAGATTTTCCTGGAAGGTCTGATAGAATTCTGCACTAAAGCTGTCTGGCCCCGGACTTTTTTGGTGGGGAGATTTTTAATGACTGCTTCTATTTCTTTAGGGGTTATGGGACTGTTTAGATGGTTTATCTGCTCCTCGTTTAACTTTGGTACTTGATATCGATCTAGAAAATTGTCCATTTCACTTTTGGGGGAATCACTGTCCCTGACCTCAAACTTTACTACAGGGCAATAGTAATAAAAACTTCATGGTATTGGTACAGAGGCAGGCAGGAAGATCAATGGAATAGAATTGAAGATCCAGAAATGAGCCCACACACCTATGATCATTTGATCTTTGACAAAGGAGCCAAAACCATCCAGTGGAAAAAGGACAGCATTTTCAGCAAATGGTGCTGGTTCAACTGGAAGTCAACATGTAGAAGGATGAAAATCAATCCAGTCTTATCTCCTTGTACAAAGCTCAAATTCAAGTGGATAAAAGACCTTCACTTAAAACCAGATACACTGAAACTAATAGAAGAGAAGGTGGGGAAGACCCTCGAATACCTAGGCACAGGGAAAAAGTTTCTGAACAGAACACCAATGGCATATGTTATAAGATCAAGAACTGACAAATGGGACCTCATAAAATTGCAAAGCTTCTGTAAGGCAAAGGACATTGTCAATAAGACAAAACGGCAACCAACAGACTGGGAAAAGATCTTAACCAATCCTACATCTGATAGAGGGCTAATATCCAAGATATACAAAGAGCTCATGAAATTATACTCCAGACAACCAAATAACCCTATTAAAAAATGGGGTACAGAACTAAACAAAGAACTCTCAACAGAGTAAAATCAAATGGCTGAGAAGCACCTTAAGAAATGCTCAACATCCTTAGTCATCAGGGAAATGCAAATCAAAACAGCCCTGAGATACCACCTCACACCAGTCAGAATGGCTAAGATCAAAAACTCAGGTGATGGTAGATGCTGGCGAGGATGCAGAGAAAGAGGAACACTCCTCCATTGTTGGTGGGATTGCAAGCTGGTACAACCACTCTGGAAATCAGTCTGACGGTTCCTCAGAAAACTGGACATAGCATTACCTGAGGACCCAGCTATACCACTCCTGGGCATATACCCAGAAGATACTCCAATGTATAATAAGGACATATGCTCCACTATATTCATAGCAGCCTTATTTATAATAGCCAGAAGCTGGAAAGAACCAAGATGTCCCTCAATAGAGGAATGGATACAAAAAATGTGGTACATCTACACAATGGAGTATTACTCAGCTATTAAAAATAATGAATTTGAGAAATTTTTAGGTAAATGGATGGAACTAGAAATATCGTCCTGAGTGAGTTAACCCAATCACAAAAGAACACACATGGTATTTACTCACTGATAAGTGGATGTTAGCCCAAAAGCTTAGAATAGAGAAGACTCAACTCACAAACCACATGAAGCTCATGAAGAAGGAAGACCACCAGGTGGTGGTGGCGCACACCTTTAATCCCAGTACTTGTGAGGCAGAGGCAGGCAGATTTCTGAGTTCGAGGCTAGCCTGGTCTACAGAGTGAGTTCCAGGACAGCCAAGGCTATACAGAGAAACCCTTTCTCGAAATAGAAAACAAAACAAAAAAGAGGAAGAGGGAGAGGAAGAGGGAGAGGGAGAGGGAGAAGGAGAAGAAGGAGGAGAAGAAGGAGAAGAAGAAGGAGAAGGAGACGAAGGAGGAGGAGAAGGAGGAGGAGGAGGAGGAGGAGGAGGAGGAGGAGGAGGAGGAGGAGGAAGACTAAGTGGGGATGCCTCAGTTCTGCTTAGAACGAGTAACAAAATTACTCAAGGGAGCAAATATGGAAACAAAACATGGGACAGAAACTGAAGGAGGGGCCATCTGGAGACCATTCCACCTGGTTTCCATCCCATGTACAATCACCTAAGCTAGACACTGATGTGGATGGCTGGAAGTGCATGCTGTGAAGAACATGATATAGCTGTCTCCTTAAAGGTCTCCCTGCGACTGACACAATCAGAAGACAATGCTCACAGTTTTAAGTGAAGGTCTTTTATCCATTTGAATTTTTAAAAATTTAAATAAAAAAAGAAAGCAAAGAACAGAAAAAAATTTTAAAAATTAGCTTGATACTAAAATTTGTTTTGAGAATTGTATATTGCAGAATACACAGCCTTGGTGTGTCTACTCATCAAGCAGGCTAAGCAGAACTGCTAAAATCTCCGATGTCCTGGAATTCCATCTGGATGCAGTGAAGACACAGCATCAGAGGCTTATCAATTTACTCTTCCCCCCACCACTCTTCCAATATCTCAATGCCCATAATCACCTTGAAGAAGTTAATGATGAGTCAGCGCCCCTATTCCCTGGGCTTGGGCACTAAGGTGGTTAATATTGGGCTGTTTTTCTAGGGAAAAGTAGTGGTTTTGTTGGAACAGGGAGGCTTAGCTAGGATTTATTTCAGAGCCATAATCTATTGGTAGAAATCTGTATAATTATTCTCAAGATGAAGTTATAATTTCTTAAATTGTACAAAATTTACTTTGATTTTAAATTTAAGGTTTCCATTGGTATGAGCTTCTTATTGATATAAAAGTGAGATTAATATTGTTACTCTCATAGGCATTGTGCCTGTATAACACATTTAGGAATACAAGGCTTAGACTCAGTCCTTCCTTAACTTTTTTAACTGATTCGAGATGGTTAGCCTGTGAGTTATGGGACTATAGCAAATCCAGGGCTTTTATTGTTAAGGTGTTTTCTGTATTTTATTTAGAAATAGCTGAGAGGAGTTAACAGACAACAGTCCAGATTGCCTTACATGGATAGTTGGTTTTCAAAACGTCAGAAGTCCACAGAATTGACTTTACAAACATTTCTGTATTAATGTTCATTTTGATTAAAGACCTGTCTCCTCCTGACAGCTTCCTGTCTTGGATTCTAAGAAGAAATTAAGCATCTTTGGAGTTACTCCAGTTGTGGTGAGACAGCCACTGGGCAAGAATTGCCTCTTCCCATCTACAGACAAATTACTGTCCAGAAAAGGACGCACTTGCAGAATAGTCGACTGATTATATCTGCCTAGACAGAGTAATCAGCCCTTAATAATTCTGCATTACTATGGTCTGTCAGAAAATCCTGGACCAGAAGGCTGAAGATCAGATGCTCTAACATTTTGAAGTATAGGGACTGTCCAGGTGTTCAGCAGTTTCTATAAATTGGCTAAGTTTTAGAAGCTATGCTTTGTCCTTCCCATAATTTCAGTTAACTCAGTCATTCTGAATTTCTGACGGGGTTGAAAACTTATAGTCTCATAGCCAATCCTGGCTATTTACTTTGATAGAAAAGATTTGAGTGGATGGTTTTCAGCTGACATTCATTCTAAAGCCAAGAAAAAATCCAGGGTCAGAACTAAGTGTTTTAGTTAGGAGAGATGACAAAGGTTCTGGTGAGTCAACAAAATGATGGACTGGGTATTAGGACTAACTTGTACCTCACTGGTACAAATTGGCATAATTATGCTCTAATTGTATTTTAAGAGAAAAGTTTTATTTTAACAGGAAGGGTGATATGTAGGAGGAGCTAAGGTGGGAGGAGTATGGAGAGGAAGAGAAGGAGTAAGGAGAGGAGGAAAAGAAGGACAGGAGAAGCTAGGTGATGAGAGAGAGAGAGAGAAAGAGAGGAGGGGACATGGAGGCAGATGTTCATGTGTCTCCACCAGTCAAAGATAGTTGATATATCTAGGTTGGGTATTAGGTTACACTTCTGACTGAGCATTACCAAACTTATAAAGCCTTTGATTAACATTTTAAAAAATTGTATAAAAGCAAAAAGGAAAAGGGGGCATGGGATAGGGGTTTTCTAGGGAGGGGAAATGGGGAAAGGGGGATGACATCTGAACTGTAAATAGAATATCCAATAAAAAAAAAAAAGAAGCCGGGTGTTGGTGGCGCACACCTTTAATCCCAGCACTTGGGAGGCAGAGGCAGGCGGATTTCTGAGTTCGAGGCCAGCCTGGTCTACAGAGTGAGTTCCAGGACAGCCAGGGTTACACAGAGAAACCCTGTCTCGAAAAACCAAATATATATATATATATTTTTTTTAGAAGTATGGAAAGGAAACGTTTATCTTGTATCATGGTTTGTTGGAAGTCCATGGTTACAAAGGCAGAGTGGGAAGTGTGTGACAGGATGGGCAGGATTGGGAACCAGGTGGGATCCAGGTGGGGAAAGGCTAGCTAGTAGGAAGAGGGAGGCAGGTGGGGAGACAGAGACAGTTGGGGATGAGTGGGAGGCAGGTGGGAATTGGATGCAGGTGGGGATAGGTAGACAGGGTTGGGAGTAAAATGTAGCCTGTCAAATTGCATCTGTGATCCAAGCAAAGAAAAATAAAAGGTGTTCAGCTAATTTTCTGCATAAACTGGTCCACCATTTGGAGCCTTCCCACTCAGGATGGCTCTTTAATCTTTTCTTAAACCCATCTCAAAACTCCCAAACACACCCAGAACTGTGTCTCCTAAGTCATTTCGAGTCCAGTGAAGGGGAGAAGTATTTTTATTGGGCTTGTACAAGCATGGTTGACATAGGGAGCTAGCTGCATCACTAACAAAGTGACCAAACATGGATGATGATTTGGGGGAGCTGAATCCCTGGAATGTGCTATACTGCTTGCAGACAGTTCTACAAATGAGTGTTCTCTCCCTGAGCTATTGGATTTGCTTATACAACCTCATTTAGAACCCTGTGAGTCTTATGACCTCCTTCTAAGTTAATTTAAAATTAGTGGGAGTATGTGCTCACCAACACTACTGTGAGCCAAGGCAGGGTTAGTAGAGGAGGAATCTGCTCTCTCCCCACTGGAGAAATGAAGGTTGACTGACAAAGGTTGAGACTGAGGGAGGTTGTCCATCAAGAGCTAGACCAGTGAGCAGATACTATCAGATCTACTGCTCAGGGTTGTGTAAGAGGGAGATGCTGCCACTACTGATGGTGCCTTCTTAAGCCAGCACACATGAAATGATTGATTATAAACCAGGCATCAGAACACACTGCCTGATCTGTACTCATAAGTCTGCCAGCCATTTTATTTCTGTGTCCTGTCTTCTGGGATAATGCATGGCTAAGAGAACACTAACCCTTAGAGGCATGGGCAGGATTTGAACCCAGTACCTATGAAATATTAGTTATTAAATTTATCCCTAACTTTAAAAGAATGAGATTTAAACTATGATATTTGTTTATTAGGCTCTGTACAATTGCTGGGTGTTAAGTCTAATCAAAATCTCTAAATGCTCCACTGGCTACTGGATGAACTGTGATCCACAAGTGCTTGCTGTTTGAAATTCTCTGGGTTATTTCTGCTCCTGTAGTCTTGCATCATGAAAGGTATATCATTCTGGCATGTGCTATTGGCCCATCATGAGTCAGGGAGGCCTCCTCTTTTCCCCTGCTCTCCATCTCCTCCACCTCCTCTTCATTTCCCTCCAACTCCTCCTATCTCCTCTTCTTCTGTTTGTGGAGTCTACCTGTGATGCCTAGCTGAGTAACTCAAACCCCACCTCTCTTTATCCCGCCCCCACCCCATAATTGCCTGTTGCAAGTTTTATTTAACCAATAGTTTTAAACTGGAGAGCAAGTTTACATAAGATCACTTGGTGTCCGTTAGAATCTGCTATGGGGGCAGCAAGATCTTGACAGGCAAGAAATAAAATTTCGACACAAGTAGCAACAGACCAACCACTACAAGTATCTACTTAATCCCACCAGTTCTGGGGAGGAGGTAGCTCCTGTATAACCAGGTTTACCTGTACTTCCAACCTTTGCAGATATCCACACTAGTTATCAACAGCCTGGGCCCTAATGAGAGATGACCCACCTGTATCATCACAGGTGACTGCCATAGTATAGAAAAGAGTTCATTGTGGGAAACATGGCCAAGCACAGTTGCACACAGGTAGCAAATTGCGAGAGAAAGTGATGGGCTTCTGGACAAGGCTTCCAAAAACATTCCAGGATATCTGGGGACATGGACCCCTCTTCTGCAAGCATCAGATGTACATACATGTGGGGCCGTGAAAGGACAGCTTGGTTCCTGGCTGGGCACAGGCCTGAAATCTCAGACCCTAGTGGGACAACAGCAGGTGTCAACGATCCAATTGTCAAACACCAATTTCTAACATTATTAATGATACTCTGTTGTTCTTCCAGACAGAAGAATGTTGTCCTCTGAGAGGCTCTACCTAGCAGCTGACCAAAAAGTTTCTGGTGGTTGGCCCTGGTGGGGTCTTTCTTGTAGGTTCTTCTTGAGGCAGTAGAGGGGGAAGAGCATCAGTTGAGGGTCAGACTTTGTCTTAAGAGATATTTAGGGATGGTGTATGACAATAAAAAGTTTACTTAGTTAAGTCTAAATTACTATGCTACTGTAGCTGACCCACCTTCTGTGTTCCTCTGAGGACAGGAACTGCAGTCTCTGACACTTGGCACCTCATATTAAAACAGCAGGAGGTTAAGTAAAAGATTAATTGTTATATCCTTTTCCCTTTTGTCCAGATGTCTCTTTCTTCTCTGGCTAGGGGAAATTTTGTAGCAATAAACTTCTATTGAACTGGGAGAGGAGAATAACACTGACAGAAGGAGAAACTTTTATATGAGTCAATATGCAAAAACTCACAGAAGTTCATGTACAGATTAACACATGCATATTTATTCATTTCAATTCAAAACAGTTGGGTCCAGCCTGCATGCATTCTCAGAATTATATACGTACACACACACACACACACACACACACACACACACACACACAGAGAGAGAGAGAGAGAGAGGCTTACATTAGAGAGAGAGAGTGGGGGGCATACATTCTCACAATTTCATATTTACACAGGAATATCTATACTTACATACGCATATGAAATAAAAGATCAGGTACCAGTGCAGAAAGAACTCACACATTCTGGATGAAAAGTGTGCTCCAGTATTTATTGCATAAAGAAAGAAAAAGCATTTACCCTTTTAATGCTAAAAAGTCCAAGTTCATAAGAAGGCAGCTTTGGTCCTTTAAGATTTCTAAGCCTTCCTTATTAGTAAGAAAAAGACCTGTTCTGTCCCATGGTAAGGAGAAGCCTGCCTGCTCCTTTTGCTTTCTCTGTAGCTTCTTCTTTTTTTCCTCTTTACCTCTGCATTCTTCACATTCTTGTCTTAGTTTTTTAATGCTACCTATATATTCTGTTATTCTACTCTGGATTCTTTCTAATCTTGCTCCCTCCTCCTGCTCTGATGTCACAATAATGCTCTTACTCTCAATTCCTTTTTCTCTTAATGCTATGCCTATACTTCTAAGTTCTTCTTGAGTTCAGATCAGTCTAAAAATTTTTCTGTCTAAAAAGTTCTCCTCACCTCATTTCCTCTCAGTTCAGTTTTTCTTAGCTCAGTTCTGACTTTTCTCCGTCCTACACACTTAAAACATCTTTCAGATTACATAATATCATGTTAAAAAGACAGATGCAGAAAACAACAGCCAAATAGTAGATGGAGCTTGCATACTCCTATAGAAAAATAGGAAGAAGGATTGTGGTCCCTGAAATGTATAGGAATTCTACAGGAAGACTAATAGCATCAACAAACCTGAAACCTTGGGACTCCCAGAGTCTGACCCAGCATCCAAGAAGATATAAGTGCTGGACCTATGTGGGGCTGTAGCTCATGTGCTGATGAGGGTCCTGTTGGACTGAGTAGTGGATCTCACGTGTCTGTCTCCTCAGGGAGCAGAAGCACTGGAGTCTGACTGAGTTCCCTCTATGCAGCACTGGGCAGACGTCGGGCTATGAGAAGTTGCAGAACTCCAACTGGGAGTGGAGAGATCTCAGTCCCAAGACCCCATGGGGGCAGAGCTCTGGAGTAGGGCAGTCTCTGTGCCAAGGCACCCATGAGAGACTGGTGGTCTCAGTCCTTGGGCACCCAGATGCCGCTGGGTACCACAGAAGGACTAGAGATGGAGGTGTATGGGCTAGACAGGCCCACAGCTGAGAGATACTACAGAGAGAGCTCTGGCAGTGCTCTGGCCGTGCCCCGTGGAGGTGGAAACTCTTGGTTACTGTGACTCTCTTGGCTGGCTCGGCTACCTTGCTTGAGTTGGTGGCGTCCATTACAGAAACCTAGAGAAGTCTTCTAGTGGGAGATTAGGCAGTGTTGGCAGCTCATTAGTTAAAGGCCTTCTCCACAGTTTCCAACAGCTGGGCCACAAAGACGAGAGGAAGTCCATGGTTTCAAAAGATTTATTGTCATGGAGGAAAGTGAATGAAGCTGTACTCCTGCACTCCCTGTTCTCAGGGCAGACCTGAGTTTAAATATGTTCTGTAGGGAGGAGGGTCTGGGAAGGAATGCTTAATTGGCTATGCCCTCTGGCCTTTAAGTATCTCATTAATATGGAGATCTCTTCAGGCTCTGTGGCCTGAAGTCACAGCCTCTACCTGTGGAGAGGCTGGTAGCAGCGTTGTCCTACGTGATTGAAAGGCACGGATCAATGGAGGTCTTCAGCCTCATTTCAGGAACCTGAAGTCTGGAAGCCTGATGAAATATATGCTGCCCCTTGCAGGATACCTATTGGGTACTCAGACATCTCTAGCCAGTGCTCCACCAGAAACCATGCTATCCTTTCACAGTCCCACACACCTAGTCCTCTCAGCTCATATGTACCAGACTTGCTGCTTGCTCTTCATGTGGGTGTGGGAAACAAACTCGCAGGGGGAGTCTGGCGATGGGGTCCCATGGCTGTCCTGCAGCAGGGTCCCAGGCAGGCTTTCCAGACCACTGGCGAAGGGTCCCACATTCACACAGTCACCGTGGGTGGGCCTGTGGCTGCCTCAAGAAGGTTCAGGCCGAGGAGACACGTGGAGTCCAGTTTTTCTATGTTTTTATTGTTCATGGCATGGTGAATGGGTGTAGATGGTTCTTGCTCCCCTCTCCAAAAGCCAGGGAAGCCTGGCTTTTATAGAGAGGGGGAAAGGGGAGGGAATAACTTAATTAGCTACACCCCCTGCCTTTAGATAACTCATTAATATTTTAATCTCTGGAGGTGGAGACATGTACCTGCATCCTAAGTGACTAAAGGGCACAGGTTGAATGGAGATCAGACCTTGTGTCAAAAGCCTGGGTTCTGGGAGTGAGGGCGAACCCACAACCCAAGAACTAGGATACCCTTCCACTGCCCAACATGTGGGTACTGAACATCTGGAAAAGAGGCTATCCCATAGCTGTCGCCTGTACTTGGCATATATTCTACTACCTGTGTTGTCTTTTCTGGCCTCAGTGAGAGAAGAAGTGACTAGCCTGGCGGAGACTAGGATTGCCAGTGTGGGGTGGGGATACCCATGTGGTCCCACATGCTCAAAGGATAAAAGCGGGGAAGAGAGGAGAAATAAATGAAAGACTATGAAAAGGTGTGAATGGGAGAGAGCACTGGGTGGGATATAATAGGAATAACTAAAACAAAAAAATTAAATTTAAAAAATGGGATTTGGCCAGGCAGTGGTGGCACATGCCTTTAATTCCAGCACTTGGGAGGCAGAGGCAGGTGGATTTCTGAGTCTGAGGCCATCCTAGTCTACAGAGTGAGTTCCAGGACAGCCAAGGCCATACAGAAAAACCCTGTCTCGAAAAACAAACAAAAAATAATAATAATAACAGAAAAACAAACTGGGATTTGTTTCTACAATGGAATACTACACACTTATTTAAAACAAGAATGACAAATGTATGGAACTATAAATTATCACCCTGTGTAAGGTAACACAGAGTAAGAATATGCAGATGATGTACTTGTGGAGTGGTGGGCTTTGAGAGGCAGCTGGGTACCTGTTCAAGCACAGGCCTCAACCCCGGATAATATTTTAATGGGATGGTAGGTGTTCGGCCTTGCTCCTGGGCCCTGGTTCCTTTCACTTATCTACAGCCTCTCTCAAAGAAAGATTTGTGGCCTTCGGTCACATAAAACAAGTAGAGGGCATGACTACAGGCCACACAGCCTCAAGAGACTTCCATATTTATGAGATACCTAAAGGTGAAAGGGTATAGTAAATTAAACATTCCTTCCCAGACCCTCTTCCTGCTTACAAAAAGTAATTAACCTCAGTCCTACCCTGAGGACATGGGGTACTGATTCATCCACTTTCTGCCATGACAATACACCTTTTAAAACCATGGACTTCCTTGTATTATTGTAGCCCACCATGGAGAGCCTTAGAGGGGGCCTTCAACTAATGAGCTGCTCTGCGTTGCAGTTATGGTGCCCACCAACTCAAGCAAGATGTCTGAGCCAGGGATGACCCAGCCAAGTGAGTCACCTTGACCAAGTGTCTCATCCACCCCACGGAGCAACACCAGAACTTCTCTCCCTTGTCCCTTTCATCTGATGGCTGCTCCAGCTCGTATGTCCCCTATCTCAGTCCCTCTGCGGCCTGCCAGTAGTGCCTGGGAACCTGTGGTCCAAGACCAGTAGGTCTCTGGTCACCTGCCTTGGCCCGGAGAGCCCCAAAAACATGCGCTCTGCACCCACATGACTTCAGACTAGAATCTCCCCATACCCAGAGCAGAGTTCTATGACTTCTCACAGCCCAACAGGATGCATGCCCATGCCTGAGCTACAGCCCCCCAAGTACTCACTTATAAGTGGATTTTACCCACAAAGTACTGGAAAACCAGGGAACAATTCAAACCTAAAATATGCTAAACT
Organism: Rhabdomys dilectus; assembly: GCA_019844195.1. NCBI lineage: Eukaryota > Metazoa > Chordata > Mammalia > Rodentia > Muridae > Rhabdomys > Rhabdomys dilectus. The sequence continues at coordinate 116,896 of JADRCG010007976.1, forward strand.
ACAGAGAAGAAACAAGGGAAGATGATCAAAACATGCTCAGAAGGGGAGATAACAGTCTTTAGAAGTGGATGGAGGTGGGAAACTGTGTGGGAGAGGGGAAGATGAGGAAAATATTTGAAAAACCTTTGTGCCAAGAGAAGCTGGTAAGAGTGAATGAGAATCAGCAGCAGACATAGGAAGGGCATTTTTTAGGATGTGTCTTAGACATGGAATGGGGAAGGCTCCATGGAGTCTATGTTTGTGACTGTAGCTAAGACTCACGCCAAGAAGTATCTGGTATGGAGCCTGAAGTGATGACTCCTGTAGCCAGGCAGGACACCCAGGGAAGGAATGATGATACTAACCCATCTACAAAACCTTGCTTAAAGGAGGAGCAGGGATAATAAAAATAAAGGTGTGGTGTCTGAGGGAAGTGCCTGCCAATGACTGACCAAACTTCAGACCCATCCCATAGACAGGAACCAATACATAACACTATAAATCATACTCTGCCATGTTTATAGACAGAAGCCTAGCATAACTCTTCCTCTAAGAGGCAGCAGACAATAGCTGTCCAAATGGAAGCTGAGATTCACAGCCAAAAATTGGAGGGAGCTGGAGGAGTCGCATGGAGAATTTGCAGAATGAATTGAGTAATGTGAAGGGGAAAAGAACTTCACAAGTAGACCCACAAAGTCAACTAACTTCAATCTTTAACAGTTTCCTGAGACTTATCCACAAACCAAAGACCAATCATTGGCTGCACCTGTGCCACCACCCAGAAACGTGTAGTGTATGTGCAGTTTGGATCTTGTTATTCAGGAAGGTTCTCAACAAAAGGAGCAGAGAGAATCCCTGACTCTGTTGCCTATCTGAGGAGTCTGGTCTCCTAACTCTCTTGTATGCAATGCTGGAAACTTGACTTGGTCCCTGCATAATGAAGGCCAAATAGACCCTACAACGTTGTTGTTCAGTCTCCACCTATCTTTCCTGGCTTAAAAACCGATAACACAGTATATACACACACACACACTCACACCCAAACAGAAACACAAACAGAAACACATTAGAAACACTTATTAAAAATACATCTCATTGCTGTTACATTATCGAGCATCTCTAGAGAATCCCCTTAGATGGCACACTTCAAGATTTAGTACAAAATGGTAACTAACCGTGTGGAGAGTTTTTGGGGGGCTGCTCGGCAGGAATCTGACTTTGGCCAAGAACAAGGAAATGGGCTAGGACAGGAAAGTAGGCTCAGATATTTGCATCATCCTGGTAAACCTTCAGGAAGTGTTCATGGTAGAGATTACGGGACTTTGGTTATTGCCTTGCTTGTTTCTTGACTATTTGCATTTATTGTATTGCTAGCTGCTCAATGTAGAACTGACCTAAATACCTGCATGTAATTGAAATGTTGTAAAAGTAAATTGGGAGAAAACAAACCTGCTCTCAGCCTCAGAACTAGCTGGGATCATGCTACCTGTTGTCTAATCGTCTTTTTTCTTTTCAATCCTCACTTCTGAACTGGAGAACCTGTTGACTGACTCAGCTGGCCTGGTCACAATGGGAACATAAAGAAGCATGAAACATCAATAGATGTGTGCACATCGAAGTATTTCATGTTATATCCTCTTCTATTAAGCAGTTTAACACTAACATTGTTAAGATATGGTGACAAAACAGAAAACATTGGGGCGCATCTACTATGCTATATTTTGTATTCAATAGGGTGACACATGAGGACCAAGAGATAAAATGGATCCTTGAGTAATGACTGACATCCAAGTCATGATACATAACAAATCACAACAACTGAAGGGACCTTGTAACAGTTGTGTTGCCACATCTCATGTGAAATCATAACCCACTAAAGCCATATGCCAAATTAAATTCTTTTATAAGTCACTTTAGATATTGGGTTTTAGCACAGCAACAGAAAACGCATTAATACACAGTCATAAAGTTTGACACTTGGTTGGGAAATTTTATGTAATTGGAGAGAAATAAGATTACAAGTTCAAACAAAATATATAGAGGAATATCACATTATACACCTTGAATAGACTGTTGACACATTTTTTCCTAATAAATAACCTTGTGTGTTGGCTATAGATCTTACCAAATCCTTTATAGTTATTGATGCCCTTCTGAGTGGTGCCTTATGTTCTCAAAGAATACTATGACGTGCAAAGAAATTAAGACTGATTATACACTGAACATATTACTCTCAGATAAAGGAATCTTAAACTGCAAAATTTTCCCACACTGCCTTTAAATATGGGTTCTTCTGCAGCATAGCCTTTCTCACGGTATTTGAGAATATAGTTACATGCAAATGATTTACCAATTGCTTATTCATGAGTCTCCTGTCCAGTATGTGCTATGTAGGTGTGGATAACTCTGTTGTAAAAAGGCCTTATCACATTAATTTCATTGGTAGTGTTTCTTTCCAATGTGGAAATTTTCTTGTTTATTGAAAAATGACTGATAGGTAAATATTGGGTACATTAGTAATTGGTTAATTTCCTCGGCTCCCTGACAATGACTGTGCAAGTCTACTAATTAGAACCAGCTGAGGACAGAATGCACATCATCACAAATGCATGGTTCTTAAGCAATTTGGGAACTGATTTAAAACAAGTAGCATTAGAGGAAATGCAAAATATTTCACCAATTTCTTTCAGCATAAGGAGGCAGGTAGCTGGAACAGGTCATCTTAGCATCCCCACCAATGAATCTTGTCAAAGGGGCACATTCTGCAATATATGAATCTTACAACTAGGATTTCAGTACTATTAAGATATTCCTATGGCCAGGTGGTGGTGGCGCACGCCTTTAATCCCAGCACTTGGGAGGCAGAGGAAGGCGGATTTCTGAGTTCGAGGCCAGCCTGGTCTACAGAGTGAGTTCCAGGACAGTCAGGGCTACTCTGAGAAACCCTGTCTCGAAAAAAACAAAAAAAAAAAACAAAAAAAAAAAACCAAAAAAAAGATATTCCTATGAATTGTGCAAGGTGCACAGTTTACTTAAGGATCAATTTTTGCTTCTGATCTGAGCAGGTGCAAGAAAACTATCCTTTTAAAAGTTAATCTGACCAATAAGTAATCGTAATAAATCTTCATTCATGCCATAGTAATGATGGCATGTTGAATCTTAAGCGTTCCATAAACAACATTATGAATTATCTACTTTTATCTGAACTTTTAGGTAGAGACTTTTTATAGCTAGGCTAGTTATAGGGCTGTTCCCATGTGGAGGAATCAGCAAATCATATTTTACTGCTTGTTTGATTTTCTGAAACTTTTTTTTTTT
>JADRCG010007978.1:0-16210 GCA_019844195.1 Rhabdomys dilectus
TTTTTCCAGGGCTCACCTGTTGCACTGGGAATGTGCTGACCCTTATGATTTCCCTAAATGCGGGAAATTTAACTGTGTAACTTGTGGTACTGGGGCACTGCATCCGCGTTCTCCCTGGTATTTCTGGCACCAAAGGTTAGACTTCTGCCCTTTCTGAAAGGGTTAACCCAGTTGTGTTGTAGAGGTAAAAACGAACATCAAGTCAGGGTGTCTCGGTTTCGATAAAGACCCCGCTTTTGGGAATGGGTTTCCTTTTCCCCAAGATGCTTTGCTTTAGAAGGTGGGAGTATGATGACTTGTGCATTCTGAGGTTTCCATCTGGTTCTTGGCGATCCTCCTGCCTCTGCCTTCTGACTGTGAGGGCTCTGGGCCAGGCTGTAGAAGCGGACTTAGAGTTGGTGAGGGGATGCCTCGGGGCGACCCTTCCAGTCTGACGATGCTCCTCCACGCGTCCCAGACCCTTCCTCCGATTGTCTGAATTGCAGTTCGTTCCTAGACGACACAGACGCACCCCCTATGTATCCTCCTCCCTCTCAGAAATCAGGCCGGGGGCAGCCCCAGCATGCACCTGCAGTGTGTTTGTCCCCTGCGACACATGAACTGACAGCCCCACCCCACCCCCAACTCAGAGCACAGAGCAGAAAATCCCGATCCCACAGAACGATCAAAGGAAAACCATTCCCTTTGGCCCTGGGGCTTCTTTGGCAGCGTGTTTCCGAGCCACCCTGTCCTCTATGTGACAGCTACCTACCTCTCCAGCACCTTCACTTGAGACTAGCTCTCCCCTGCACCCCCGAACTGCTCTCCTGGCTCTCAAGGCTCAAAGCCCCCTTGGGCTCCAGATTCTCCCTCCAAATAAGGCTCAGTCTGGAAGGTAACTGGTGTCAGATTCTTTCTCCACGAACCAGTCGAACCCACCTTGCACGTGCTTTGGAAAACTAATTTCCTCTGGCTATCTGTTAATAATAAAGGCCATTTTTTTCTGTTAGCGTGAGCTGCTACTGAGAAAATCCTTGCCACATGTATGTCTTTCCTGATTGGTTTCAACTGCACTCGATAAAATGTGTATACTTTTGCAAAAGCATAACAATTACTTTAACAGACATTATAACCTATAACAGTACATTCAAGTGCTGGGAGTACGGAGCGCTCGGTATGCTCTCTTATATTTGGTGTACGTTTCTAAATTTTTCTCAGATTTATTTTAATTCTGTTTTGTCTGTGTGTAGGAAGTGGGGATATTCTCAGAGGTCGGAGGTCAGGTTCTCCCAGCGCTGGTGTTACAGGCACTTGTGAGCTGTTCTATGTGTCTCTAGCCACTGAACCATCTCTTGTTCTGTTTTCCAATTTTGTAAACATTGACGACTTTGCTACTTAAAAACAGGCTGTGGAAGGGATGTTGGCCCAAGTGAGAGGGTAAAAAAACAAAACCCAGAGTAATAAGCAATGATGGTGCAGGTGGATATTTGGGAGACTTGCAGACACACACTGAAGATAAATAAATGAAAATGTAATAAAATGTGTTTCTTTTTGTAGTTGTTTTTGAGACGGGATCTCACTCAGTAGGTGGACCTGGACTGCAACTCTAGGTAACTCAGGCTGTCCTAGAACTCAAGGTGGTCCATTGACCTGCCTCTTCCTCCCCAAGACTGGCTTGAAGGCATACAGCACCACAAAGGGCATGAGAAGGGTTTTGTTCTGTTTTAAGATGGCTGTTTGGAGGCGGAGGTGAAGACCCCTGCAGTGGGCAGCAGACCATGAGGACATTGTGTCAGTCTCATGCCTGTCATGAGATCTCTCTTCTGGTTTTAAACAAATACACAGTTGACTTTCTTCGTAGTGGTCGATCAGCAAAGTGATTTTGAGCATGTTTTCAGGAGCCATGCTACTCTGCTTTCAAGTCCCAAGGTTGAAATTTCATGTCAGTAGATGTGGCTGTCTCTGTCCCCAGTGTTCTCACATGCTCTCTCCCGGCATGTATTACCCTGAGCTAGCCAAATTCTGCCATCTTTCTGGTATCGTTTCTCTCAGTACTTGGGACAGAATCTGTTATCCCTGTCTGACAGAAAGCCATTAAATCCATTATCTGTATTCACAGCTGACTACCCCCAACCACCAGGCATTTAGTTCTGCATTATATACCCACAACACGCACCAAAGCCCCCCTCCAGCCCTCACTACTCTTCCCCCCACCCCCCGCACTACTTCCCAGGCTCTTATGTCCCCATTAACACATACCTGTAACATCCAAGTTCCACACTAGTCCCCAGGCTGTTTTGGCTTGCACACTTCTCTCCCCTGCAGCTATATCTGCTCCTCTTAAAACGGGCGAGGCTTTTCCTACCTTTCCTGGTCTCTGTGTCCCGGAGAGATTTCCTTGGAACTTTAAAACTGACCAATAAACCATGCTTTCTCCCCATGGAGTGGTCCACATCCGAGGTTTCACTGTGTTCTCGATTAGGCTGTGGACACTCTTCCACTGCTCTGTCTGCAGTCCTCTTTTTCACCTTTGATTTGCAATGAGGTATTACTAAGTTGTAGAGGATGACAATAGCCCAGGCTGGACTTGTGTTTGTGATTCTCTGGCCTCAGCCTGCCAGAGTCTGTGCATTACTAGCCTGGATAAGTAGGCTCGGCTTTGGTTTTCAACAGTTCACACAGCCACTGGAGGAGACCCAAGGACTAGGCTGCTTTCCCCTGAGAGGCGGGGAGATGGGTTTGTTTTTAGTGCACATGGAGTTCCCACTGAGGACCTTTGCCAGAATCTAACAGCAGCTCAGGGAACGGAGGAAACATTCCTCCGAAAAGCAGGTCTGCTTTTCTCATTCTGGAGTCCTCGTAGAACTAAAAGCCCTCCGGGACATTTTTTCTTTTGAAGTCATGTGCTGGGATGTCTTTCTCTCCGAGCGCGCAGGCCTGAGTCCCTGGGTGCTCGATGTGCTCTGAAAAAGTGAAGAAGCTGCAGGGCACGCAGCGGGCGCCGCAGCTCAACCCACCTGCACGCGGGCCTGCGGGGCCCCAGGTGGAGGCTGAGGACGTGACCTGAGTGGATGAGTGAGCAGCAGCGGTGACCAGTAGAGGGCGGGCGACTCTTGAGACTGAGAAACTGGAACCCCGTGTTGGGAGGAAGTCCGAGGCACAGAGCTGAGTTCCACCAGATTCATATGCAAATTTGCTAAAGACAACTAATGTTCTGGGTGTCAGGATTCAGCTTCTGGAATGCTGGGAGTTAAGTAGGTCACAAAAAACGAAAACACCCCTGGACCCCCGCTTCCTCCCACGTCACATGCGAAATGCCTTGCGTTTCTCCATCAATCGCTGATGTACAAGTCCTGCCCTCCCTCGTCTGCATATGTCATGATGTCTGTGACATCAAGGATTATGTCGCCCTTATCTACCCTTCTACGGGTCCCCAACCAACCAGCGCACCTACCACCTGCCACCTGGGAGGAGGAGATGTCACCCTTTCTCTCTTTTCCCTGTACCTTACCTGCATAGAAAATCGATCCCTGATTCAGAGCAGAGGCACAGCAGGAGTGTTGAAGGCCCAGAGACCAATATTGAATGATCCAAAACTCCTAACTATCCACCTATATCAGGCAGATGGTAAAGAATCTGTAACACACCATCTTAGCCTATACAGCACCGTTTCTCAAATTAGTCAGGAATCCTTTAGGATGGTGGCCAAAGGATTTTCAGAGTGGTCAGTTAAGACCATTAGAAAACACGGAGAAGCTGGGCGGTGGTGGCGCACGCCTTTAGTCCCAGCACTTGGGAGGCAGAGGCAGGCAGATTTCTGAGTTCGAGGCCAGCCTGGTCTACCGAGTGAGTTCTAGGACAGCCAAGGCTACACAGAGAAACTCTATCTCGAAAAACCAAAAAAAAAAAAAAAAACCACAGAGATTTACATTATGATTCATAACTGTTCTGTCCAGCAGGGCATTAAACAGGGGGCCGGGGAGGTCACCTGGAAGAGACAGGGGTGGCGGGGTGGGGGGGGGGAGGGACAGGCAAAGACGCAAAGAATAGTGATCTGTCTCTAGGCTGATCAAATTGCCATTTTTACTTTTTCACACAGGGGTTATATACACAAAAGGGCAGGATGTGGGGAAGGGGATGATGCAGGAGCGCAGGTGTTCAGGGGGAGCACAGATATCTTCCAGAACAGAGTGTCAGCTGGGTGAAGGCTCAGGGGACAGGTCACTATGACTCTGCCTATGACTCACTTGTCCTTATCTAACTTGGTACTATCCACCAAGGCTGCCCAAGGTCTATGACTACTCAGGCTGGCAATTTTCCACCAAAGCTGCGTGTTTACAACAGCTGTGTCAGTGGTTTTACACAGAGACCCAAGACTTTGTGTTACAGGCTGACTTAGGCCTATGGCTGATTTTAGGCCTTCAGTGTATAAGTAAAGCTGCCTCTGACACATAACAGCAGCAGGATTACAGTTATGAAGTAACAAGGAAGATAATTTCTCATCACAGCATGAACTGTATTAAAGAGTGGCAACATGCAGAAAGTTGAGAACTTCCACTGTACAAGTTCAACTATTAAGATCTTAGCAGGTCGTTGGCAAAACCCACAAAAGTTTAAATGAAGCCATTCTGATCTGTATCCCACGTGCTAAGAAATGACTGGGGAAGGGTGGGTGGCATACACCTTTACTCTCAGCACCTAGAGACAGGCAGAGCCTCAGATGAAATGGGCCCAGCTTGGCCTACATAAGGAGCAGCAGACTGGTAGGCATCCATTTTAAAACAAAAATCAAGCTATCCAAAAGTCTGTGATATTAACAGGGCAACATCATCATCCAGAAAACACTCCATAAGTTTAAATCAACACTGCTCTTAGCTGTATGTTGTCACCTCTTACCACCTCACACTGTTTTGTCACAATGAATCATCCATCTTGCTTTATAAACTACAATAGGATCCAGACCTTGGCCACCTTTGACAGCAGGATAGGAAGCTGAGAAAAGTAGTCATACACAAGCCTGAGCCTCTTCTCGCCTCTGCAGCATCTGCAGTGTTTATGATTCATTGAAAAGCCTCAGGTGTGTGGGGATCATGAATTACAGTCGACATTTGCTTTCAGAAATGCCATCTGGGAGCCCAATGAACAAACAGAAAAATGTACAATGGTAAACATTCTTTTCACATTCAGGTCTGACTTTGATTTTTGGTTTTGTTACTTAATTCCTGTGAGAATTCAGAAGGGGTAGAGGAACCTTTCTGAGTCTTGGTCTCCTTATACACAAAGGAGGGTACTAGGACTTCTCTTACATGGTGGCTGTGCAGATCAGCTGTGATAACCTTTATGGAGGTCACCTCTGAGGAGATAGACGTTCAGTATGTCGTAGCTGTTGCCATTATTCATATGAAGTTGTCCTTGACTAAATTCACCTGAAAATGACAGAGGAATTGGAGGTCAATAACACAGTAAGCCCCAAAGACTAACTTGTGACCAACATGGCTACCTAGTAGCTTCCCACCATGCAGGACTGAACCCTTCCCACAAAACAATGGTGAGATGGGGAGGGTATTCATAATTTAAAAAAATGTACCTGGCTGCTGCTTCCAGTTGTTCTTTCCTATAAAAAGGGAGAGAGAGAAAAGAGAAAAAGACCCATAAATGGCATGAAACAGTTAATCATGCCCCAAAGTCTGTCTTAAAGCTTCATGTAGAAGGTAAAATAGGATAAATAGAAAAAGAAACATTTTGGAACAGGATGCTAGATATGGAAGGAAATCAAGGGATGAGGCAGACTTTGCCATGTGCCCCATGCCCCTGCCACCGCCATTTTGTCCTATGCTCCCAAGTTTGTCTTAGCTGCTTATTCATTCAGGAAGTGGGTGACTGCCTACTCAACACCAGGATCTGTCACTCAACTTAGAAGGTTTGTTTTGCAGTTGAGGCAGATAAGGACACCACGACTGCCAAATGTAGTTACTATACTCCCATCCCTCCCTACCATCATGGTCAGCAGTGTTCACTGCTGTGTTCACAGCAGCGTTATTTCATGTCTTTTCTCTTATCAGCTATTATTGTAAGCTCTGGTGTTTTGGATGTGTCAATTAAGCCTTACAACAACTCTAAGAGTAACTACTATTGTCGTGCTATTTTTTTTTGTTCTGTTGAGAATGCGGAGGAACAAAGAACTGCATAAGATTTCCTAGGTAAAGCAGTAGAGTTGTGATCCCAAAGCAGGCAGTGCGTCTCTAGAATATGTAGTGTGGGGATGGAGTAGAGCACAAGCTGGCCACATATTGACTACTCGGAGCCTTTGCTCAGCTTTGCCTAGGATTTCCTACCTCCTTTCTCTCCATAGAGCGAGCAGTCTTGCCCATCCACCAAGTCCACTGGGCTGAGCCTCAATCCAGACAGGCTGTTGTAGCTCTGGGGTGACCAACAATGGTTTCTTAAGGGTATAAAAAAGAATTTTCCAATCATTTTAGCTTTTTTGTTTGTTTGTTTGTTTTTTTGTCTTTGGAGACAGGGTTTCTCTGTGAAGTCCTGGCTGTCCTGGAACTCACTCTGTACACCAAGCTGGCCTGCGAACTCAGGAATGCACCACAAGTGCTGGGGAATCACGAAGGGCCACATCGGAACAGAGTCCTGTCATTTCTGCAAAAATAAATATACAACAATGTTCTTATTTTGTGACAATTCAATAGATAGATTAGTTTACCTATTTAATCACTTTGTGTTTCACCCTTTAGAATACATTTATAGACATCCAATAGATAGAATGCTCCATGTATTAGCCAGCTTGATGAGTTGCTTTATTTGCAAAGGAAATTATCCGCATTATGAGTTATGTAGAAATTTAATAAGACATGATCCCTATTCTGCAAGATTGCTATTATGGGGTGATTGGTATACTCGACCCCGCAATGAAAAATATACCCCAAATACCTTGCAAAGTTTTTGTATTAGAGTATTGATGAGACCTTTATTGATTGATTTGTTAATGGAATATGCAGCCTATGTAACTTGGTATGAAATGTTTAGAACTTGGAAAATGAGTACTAGACAGAAAACCCATAAGAAAATGAAACAGCCTGTCCTATCACTTACAAAATGGCCAATAGAGCAACGTTAAGACTTTGTAAACCTCCAGCTTACACGTCTATAATGACACCTTTAATGTTGACTACATTTCAGGTGTCAGGGGGTGGAATGTAAAGAGCATTCTTGTGGGGGCCCGCCTGGACCCAGCATAGGCTAGATGACCTAACAAAAGGCCAGAGGGACAGAACCTAACAATTAGATAAAGAGTGAAACCAGATGTGTGGTGTGTGACGAGTGCCATAGATAGATAGGGAAGCCCCAGGGCATTCCCTGGTTGGAAGTGAGCTTAAAAACCCCAGAGAAACTCCACTCGCGAGTCCATCATGACTAGCCCCCAGACTCCACGCTAGTCTGGACTCTGATGAGACCCAAACGATCATCCAATACCACACCGCACTGGGTATTGCCAGCGGAGCAAGACTCACTGAGGACGCAGCCAAGGCCAAAAGAGGTGACAGAGAAGTCCGAGCCTGAACCTGAGCAGAGAACAGGTTGTATTTATGAGTGACTGAGTGATGTGGATAGTAGCAGCCATAGCTTTAGTGTGTGCCTCCCTAGATTGGTTTTGCATGTGTGCTGTGACTTTATTGTATGACACTGTGACTTTCTTATATGAACCCGATATTGAAAGTAAAGCATTTGAAAGACCAGATCTCAACTCTTGCCTGTCTGTCATAATTCCTGAGGCACCTCCTGTCAGAATCAACTGACAGTCTGGGATATAAGTGCTCGAGACAGCACCCCAGCTGCGGGATGTACTAATTGATAACCAATAATGATCAATAATTGATGGCGCACGTCTTTAATTCCAGCACTTGGGAGGCAGAGGCAGGAGGATGACGGTGATGGAATAATGATCAATAATCAATGCTGATCAATAATAAATAAGCAGTAATCAATAATTATCAATACTCATTAATAACCAATAATGATCAATAATTGATGGCACACACCTTTAATCCCAGCACATGGGAGGCAGAGGCAGAGGGGTTTCTTAGTTTGAGGCCAGTCTGGTCTACTGAGTGAGTTCCAGGACAGCCAGGGCTACACAGAAACCCTGTCTCGAAAAACCAAAAAAAAAAAAAAAAGTAGAAATAGCCAGGGCATCCTTCCTCTTGTGGGTCAGACTGACACCTCCATTGCACCTTGAGTACTGGGCTATGGAAGCTGTTCACCTTGATTACAGGAAGAAGAAGGCAAGTGCTGTGAGGAAAGCTCAGGCAAGGTCTGGAGTCAGGTCCTGGTAGATGCAGGACCATTGCTCTCAGAGGGAGGAGCAGGAGGCTGAACAGCCAGAGCTGGAATGCTGAGTTCTCCCCCAGGGCTGGGTGGGGTGAGACTCGTATTTGAAGACAGAAACAAATGCTAATGGAGTGCAAATCCCTCCTGAGATCTGGAAAAGTTCTGACCCTGGTCTGGAAGCCACTTTAACCTTGAGGAGTGGTAAGACTCACTGGCCCATCGAGGCTCCCAGGCAGACCTGCCAATCAGACAAGGAGGCGGGTTCTTCCGGGTGCCATTCTGCAAGTTTGCTGTGGCTGTGCAGACTTGAATGTCACCTGTGACCTGCGCTGTGTCCGGTGCTGTGTGGAGACCTCAGGGAAGCTCTGAAATTGAGTCATGGTGAGCACAGGGTCACTGCCCACCATGGGTAGGGGTGGGGGTGAGCCATGGGGGCTGGGGTGCTGGGTCCTCTCTGGGGCTGCATGGGAAGCATCAGCCAGATGTGACCACCTGTGAGGTCCCTGGTGATGCTCCTCACGTGTTAGGTCAGGAGGTGACCTCTGAGTGACGTCACTGTCATGGCTGATTCTGAATCTGCCCAAAACATTTGGACCAGTTGCTTTCCTGTAGAAACATGGTGGTTTCTCTGATTCTGCAGCACATGTATCCAAACCCTTTTGTCTTTTATAGAATACATTAAGAAGACAGGAATAAACCTGATAGATCTGCTTTTATATGTTACTTGTTTTTCTTTTGTTTAGTTTTTGTTAATTTTTTCTGTTGCAGTTTTTTATGTTGCTTTACTTTTTACATTTAGTGTTTGATTATTATGTGATAAAGAGACTTTTTTTCCCTCCAATCTGTTGGTGTTTTGGATGTTTCTTGTACATTAACAGGCATCTTCTTTGGTTTAGAAAATTTTTTCTTTATGATTTTATTGAAAATATTTTCTAGACCTTTGGGCTGATATTCTTCTTCCTCTATTCCATGCATCTGTGGTTTTTCCTTCTCATGTGTTGCAGAATTCCTGGTTGTTTAGGGCCAAAAACCTTTTAGAATCCACATTTTTTTGACCAACCTATCCATTTTGTCATATTCATCTTTAATGTCTGAGACTCTCTCTTCCTTTCCTGTTCCCTGGGTGAACCTTGTCTCTGCAGTTGTCAGTGTACAGGCAATTTCAATGCTCTGCTCTCATGGACTTTGCAACTGCTTAAGTCATTCCCTGCCTCCATCACCTGCTGCTGTTGTCAGGTGTGCTTTATATACACGGACCACCAACTACACAGCCCTCTCTGTTCCCTGTCTCTGTTCTCTGCACATGCCCCCTTCTCTATTCTCTTTCTCTACACTCGTGGCTCTCTCTCTCCTCCCTGTGTGTGTGCCTGTCTGCAGGTCCTCTTCTGTGCCTCTATCCCTTCCCCAGGTTCTCACTCATCTCCCTTTCCCCCAAACAACCTCTTTTGCACCATATCTGTTGCGTGTTTTAATTCCTGAGGTCCTCCTGTGATAGGATAGGTTGGCTCATTTGGTGACTTATTTTTCTGGCTGTTATTTATGATATTCCTATGCTGGTGTCCAGGCCTCTGAGTCTAAAGGGATTGTTGATTTAGGTACTAATTTCTGGATCTGACTTGCTTGTGTGGGAGTTTTGTTCCTGGGTTACTGTTTGATATCTGAATTTACACCTGTTCCTGACCCTCCTTTCCCTTTCTTATCTGCTCTCCCATCCAGTTCTCTCTCTTCCATCTGCCTCCTATGATTGTTTTATTCCCACTTTTGAGTGAGAGTCAACCATGCTCATTTGGGCCTTCCTTCTTGTTTAGTTTCTTTGTGTCTATGGAGTGTAGTGTGGGTTTCCTGTATTTTCTAATTATTATTCACTTGTAAGAGAGTACACACATGCATGTGCTTTGAGGTCTGGTTTACCTCACTTGGGATAATAGTTTCTAGTTTTATCCATTTGCCTGCCAAATTCATGATGTTCTTGTATTTAATAGCTAAATAATGTTTCATTTTTTAAATGAAGCACAGTTTTATATCCATATTTTCATAGAGAGACATTTGGATTTGTCCAGTTTCAAGTTGTTATAAATAAAATGGCTATGTATTTTGTGAAGTCCCTACTCTAGGTCCCCTGCACACACAGGGTCCCCCCCTCCAATATCCTCTGTTTCTCCTTTGAGAAGGTTTGGGCCCCTGGGTATCTCCACACCATGGTACATCAAGTCTCTGCTGGGTTAAATTCATCCTTTTCACTGAGGCCAGACATGGCAGCCCAGTTCAAGGAGCAGATTCCAAAGATAGACAGCAGCTTTAGGGACAGCCTCTGCTACAGTTGCTGGAGGACCCTCATGAAGACTGAGCTACACATCTGCTACATATGTTCCAGGAGCCTTAGTCCAGACTGTGTGTGTTATTGGTTTGTGGATCAGTCTCTGAGTGTCCCCAAGAGTCCAGGTGAGTTGAGACTGTTGGTCTTCCTGTGGAAGAGTTCCTAACCTCTTCAGGGCCATCAATCCTTCCCCCAACTCTTCCATAACAGTCTCCAAGGACCATTCAATGTTTGACTGTGATTCTCTGCATTTGTGTCTATTGTGTTGTGGTTGAAACCGATTCTTCAGCTTTCTTCTCATGCTTTCATACATTCCCCATTTGTTCTCAGTCTCTAATTCCCATAAGATACAGTATAAACATTTACTATTCAATGCTAAGCTATTTTGCAAGCCTGGTGGTTTTATATTTTTAATTTTATATCTTTTGTTTATTGTTTTCAAGACTAAACTTCTCTGTGAAGACTTTTTTGTGCTGATAGTAAATACAGAAACCACAGAAGTCAACTGACATCTTTTGGTAAAATAAGCACATGCTTCTGTGAAGCTCTTCATCATCACCTTCAATTTTAATGACACCTTTATGTATGGCATATGTTCATGATATCAATGCTGCCCGAGGCTTCAGAGTCATTGGAATCCAGGTGTCTGTTGCTCTGCCTTACTCTTGTGTTTGTTCTGAAATTTTTTGAATAAAAGTATTGATCCTATATGCATGAATATGAATATCATGTGTGCCTCATCTTTACTGTTGTCAGAAGATGGCCTCAGAACTCCTGATCTTGAAGAAATGGGGAGTTGTTGATCCCCATGTAAATACTAGAAATTGACCACCATTATGTGGAAGACCAGTAAGAGCTTTCCACTCCTGAGCTATCTTTCTTGCCCTATGTTCCTTATTTCTGATCAACATATACATTACTAATATTTTCTTCTGTCCATTTTAACTGTTTAAACACATATACCCTTCTAGTAAAATTTGTTAATGTTGCTGTTAAAACTGGTTCGCTTTACGTTTTTGCAAGATGAATACAGAACTGCAGTGGACATATAATTCTTTGTAGGAACTTCAGTAAAGATCCGTGAGTTCTCTCTATCATTTTTGTTTCCTTGTTTGATTTTTGCAAGAGGGTGAGGGTTTTAATATGTAACGCTTGCTGTCCTGCAACACACCACATAGACCATGCCAGCATCCAGCTCAATGACATACACCTGCCTGTACATCTGTGATTAAAGACATGAGCAAATACACACAGCTTGCCCATCATTTTTGTAGTTAATAATTGTTCATACAAATTTTCAGATGTTTGCTCAGTACAGTTGATCTGGTTCCCCCTGTATATCCCTCTCAGTTGCCATTTGAGTTGCAAGGATCTTATTCAAAGGGATCAGAAACAACACAGGTGAAACTTATAATTCAATTTCCTTCTAAAATGACGGAATGATTAGATTATAATTTCTGTTTCAGGAAATAAGTGGAGGAAGCACCAGAATTACATTATTACGTTGTCTAGAAAGTATCTATTTACAGTGATGTCACAATCATGCTTTCTGTTGTACACATGTGTGTGATATTTTATGAAGCAGTGACTTATGATGATGTGCATGTGAACTTAACTGCAGAAGAGTGGAATTTGCTGGATCCTTCCCAGAAGAATCTCAACAAAGATGTGATGCTGGAGACCTACCGGAACCTCATTGCTATAGGTAAGACTGTGAATTTTGTTTTGCTTTTCAAAATAATGGAACAAGTGATTCTTGGTTATTGATGAGCCTCTGTTATTTCAGTTGAGAATAAGGAAGATTGAGCTGAATAAATTAGGTTCAGTTTTGTCAAAATTTACAGTAACTTAACTTGAATTTTACCTAATTTCCAATACTGTATTATTCATTTTCTGGTACTGTGTTTTAGGTTACAGTTGGGAAGATTATCATATTGAAGAACAACGTCAAAGTTCTAGAAGGCGTGAAAGGTAGTTTTCATGTGCAAGCTGGTACAAATATGCCTGTGAGGAAATTTTAATGTGTTCTGGAAGCTCTAAAGCAAAGCACGTGTGTAAAAAAAAATCAGTCCTTTAAGTATAGCTATGATTATAATATTCTCACACAGCCATGTTTCTCAATGTCAGTTATCTGATTTATGTTCGTAAGGTATTCCTCTAAGGAAGAAGACATGGAAACAATGCTTTAAGAGACACCTTTATTTGATTTGTAGTTCCATTAGAGCTTTGCTGTGGAACTACCAATCTGTTTAATCTAATAATACTTAGATGATGCACATTGAATAGTGATAAATAGCCGGTCGGTGGTGGTGCACGCCTTTAATCCCAGCACTTGGGAGGCAGAGGCAGGCAGATTTCTGAGTTCGAGGTCAGCCTAGTCTACTGAGTGAGTTCCAGGACAGCCAGGGCTACACAGAGAAACCCTGTCTCAAAAAACCAAAAAAAAAAAAAAAAAAAAAGAATAATGATAAATATATATACAAAGCCATCCAATAAGCAAATAGTCCATGGTAAATTTGATGATACTCATATTCTTGTAGTGACATTTCTAAGTTTATTGAGTGGTCAGTTAGTGAGAGTGAAGAAAGTTGTAGAGAAACCTTATTCTATATAAAACATGTCTACAAAGAACAAAATGTCAAATGGTGTGAATTCAATTTGGAAAACTTTCACTCGTTCTTCCTTTAATGGGTATATCAATTGTCAGAATGGATAAAACTTTGTGAGCATAGGGATGTTGAAAGAAGCAACGTACCTCTTTCTACTCCAGAAAAATGAGAAGATATGTGGTATTCTGCCTTTGGTAGACTTTCTGAATACAATAGACATTTGCAATTAATTGGTTTTCTGACATTACTGGGGAAATTCCCACGTCACACTGCAGAAAATCTCTACGGGTACTAGAAGTTTGGAAATTCTTCTGTTTGTCCTGGCTCACAGTGCTGCTGTGGTGTGATTCACACTACAGGAAAAACTAAGAAAGCTATCAGTGTTTTAATACCCTGATATCTTCAGACATGTGAAATATACCATATAGAAATCTCATATAGAAAAGGGATGTCATAAACGTGAGCCATATAGTAAGTGATCTTACCATCACAGGAATTTTCAAAGAGGTAAAGCAACCCACAGTGAGGAAGTACAATTGTGAACATCAAAGTGATAAAACCTTAAGATCTGAGTGTTCTTTATTATTAGACCAACTGCATAATGTATTCATATTGATAAAATGATTGATCAGGCTAATGAATGTGTTAAAGCTTTCACATGTTCCCATTATTGTTGCAGGCATGAAAGAAGTCATACTGGAGATAAACCTTATGAATGTAATCAATGTGGTAAAGCCTTTTCATGTCACAGTAATCTCCAAATCCATAAAAGAACACACACTGGAGAGAAACCCTATGTGTGTAATCAGTGTGGTAAAGCCTTTTCATGTCACAGTACTCTCCAGTATCACAAAAGAATACATACTGGAAAGAAACCCTATGAATGTAACCAATGTGCTAAAGCCTTTGCATGTCCCACTAGTCTGGAAAACATTAATGATCCCATACTGGAAAGAAACCTCATGAATGTGACCAACGTGGTAAAGACTTTTCAGAACTTTAGAGTCTCCATTATTATAAAACAACAGGTACAGGAGAGAAACCTCATAAATGTCATCAGTGTTGTAAAGCATTTGCAAGTCACAGTCATCTGCAGTGACATAAGAGATTACGTACCAGAGAGAAACCTGCTTGAATAACAGTGTGGTAAAGCCTTTGCATGTCATCGTTCTTTATACATAAACAAAAGAAATCACACTGGAGAGAACCGGTAAAACCTTGGCAATTCACTTTTATTATTATGTAATAGGACACATTGAAGAGAGTCAGTCAATGTAATCAAGGTGTGAAGCCCTTGCACAGAACAGTCATCACCCAATGAATAAAAGGACAGTACTGTAGAGAAACTGAATGTCATGAATGAGGTAAAGCCTTTCCAGGACACAGTCATCTCTGAATACACAAAAGAAAACATGGAGGAGAGAAACCTTATGAATGTAGTCAATGTGATAAAGCCTTTGCATGTCACTGTACTCTCTAAATACTGAAAGGAATACACGTTAGAGAAACCTTACAAATGTAATGAATATGCCTGTACATATCACTATAGTGTCCAAAAACATAAATACACACAAACTGGACAGAAATCTTGTAAATGTCCTCATGTTGGAAAGTTGTTTACATGCCACAGTAGTTTGTGAATACAAAAATGAACACATACTAGAGAGAAACCTTCTGAAAGTAATCAATGTGTTAAAGCCTTTGCGTTTCCTAATCATAGTTAAATGCATGAAAGAATTCATAGTAGAAATAAACTGTAGTGATTTGAATATGCTTGGCCCTAAGAAGTGGAAATATTAGTATGTTTGGCCTTGTTGGAGTAGATATTACTGTTTTGAAGGAAATGAATTTCTAGAGTGGTGGTCTTTGGAGCTCAGACCAGGACAAAAGAGACCCTCCTACTATTTGGCTGGAAGACAGTCTCTTCCTGATGCCTTCTCCTGAAGATGCAAAACTCTCAGCTCCTTCTCCAGCATCATGGCTGCCTGCATGCTGTCATGCTTCCTGCTAAGATGATAACAGACTAAACATTTAAAATTGTAAGACGGGTCCACTTAAATATTTGCCATAATTGGAGTAGCCTTGGTCAATGTCTCTTCTTAGCAATGGAAATTTAATGGAAATTCTAAGACAGAAGTTGGTACCCCAGACTTAAGTATTATGTGATAGGCCTCACCATGTTTTTGTTTAGAACAATGTGAATTTTTAGACTTTGGATTTGTTCATTCATTAAGTGGAACTTACTGGGCCATCCTAGCAGGAATATGGAACACATACGTACTGAGGGTGATTTGAACTCTGTAAATAGTTTTTATGATGTTTTGCTGAAGAATGTTGCTGTCTTTTGCCCTTGTCTGAAGAATATCCTTGAGGTTAAGGTAAAGAGGTTTATGTTAATTGTATTGACAAAAAAAGTCACAGAAATGCCTAGTATAGCCTTTGGCCTGTGTTTACTCTCATGATGGTTGGTTTGATCAAACATAACAATATTAGAAAGAAAAAATATAAAATGTTAGGTTCAAAGAGAAAATCTCACCAGGAAGTTGAATGAAGCTAAATCCTGTGATCAATGATAATAAATGGTATTTAAAAAAAATGGTGATGTCACAGCAAGATTTCATTCACTTAAACATAGATTTGGAGTTATAAAAAAAGAACTATATCATGTTAGGCATTATTATTTCCTGGTTATTGTTTTTGTGTGGAATGTAATAAATTCCACAAGTAATTGATTGTGATTACTATTCTGGGTTTTCAATTTAAGATCTAAAAGGAAACGCTTAGGTCCAGGCATGGTGTTACATGCCTTACCTCCCAGGAGATGAGAGTCAAGCAGATTTCTGGTTAATGATGTCCTGATTCAGGACAAATTTTAGGTAAAGAAAATCTTAGGTACAGGCAAAGTGTTACACACAATTTATCCCAACATTCAGGAGAAAGAGACTTGCAGACCTCTCTCTCTCTCTCT
>JADRCG010007981.1:0-17672 GCA_019844195.1 Rhabdomys dilectus
TCTCCTCCTCTCCTTCTCTCTCTCTTTCTCTCTCTCTCTTTCTCTCTCTCTCTCTTTCTCTCTCTCCCTCCCTCCCTCCCTCCCTAACCCACGTCTCTCTCCCCCCACCCATCCCCTGTCTGCAGACCAAATGTTCCTTGACAGTTTCCTGTTTCTACAAGCCTCCGACCATTCATAATGATGGCCTCTAGGCCTCTGGAGCCTTAAGCTAAAACAGAATGTTCTCATTACAGTTTCCTTCTTTCTGGTTTTGTTTTCTTTGGGGGGAAGTTGTTTGTTTGTTTGTTTGCTAGTTTTTTGGTTTTGTTTTGTCATGATAGTTATCACAATTACCGAAAGGAAACTGGTACACATAACATTTGCAAGACAGAAACAGAAGGATCCAGACTTTGAGGGCATCCTCTCTAGCATACAGGAAGTTCAAATACAACCTTGCTAGAACTGAAACAAAAGAGAGGAAGAAAACGAATCTTTCTATAGTGAAGAAATAGCAGCATATATAGGTTATGACTTAGAGAGAAAGCTAAATACAAAGTATGTATGTGAGTGATATTCCCTTGTTTTTTTTTTCTGTAATGAATGCCCTCATCATTGGCTTTTTATGCTGACAAACTTGAAAGGGAGGCAAGAGCTGACAGACTCTTCTGTCAGACCTGTGTGAATATATTTAACTTGTGACCAAGAAATGAAGCTTCTGCCAAAAAGACATTCCAAGCTGATTTTAATTTGCATTCATGTGATTGTAATATCAACATTGTATTACAAAGTGTATTGTAGCAGGAGGCTAGTTGAAAAAAAAATAAAAGTCCTTTTCTTTTTCTGGTATAAGGAAGGTTTGAGATAATGAAGACCACTGCTTCTGGTATGATAAATAGGCAAATTTTGCCCTCTTCTGTGCCTGTGTTTGAAGTGATCTCACATTCTTTTTGGTTTGACCTTACCACTTTTGATGTGTTCTATTGTCATTTAGTCTGTGAGAACATCCAACATAATCTCTCAAGGCTTTCCCATCAACTGGAATGGTATTGATCCCCTTAGTCTCTTGTGGATTTTTTAAAAAAATCATCCCTCAGTGACAATGTACACTTTCATAGATGATCCAAAGCCATTCAACATGCTCACAATTATAAATATCTTTTTCTAAATTTACTACTGCTCTAAACATCATTCGTTGATATACACACATATATTCCCTCTCTTAGACTTAGCTGCACATTTATATTCAGATTTTATAGTCACATATGCCACAGATTTCACTCCCAGATGTCTTCCTGTGATATCTATTTTGTGCTCACCCTCTAGACAACCTCGAGGCATTAGCAGACACCTGCCTATGAATGAATTGCACCACTGCTTCCAGAAGCCCTAGGAGAGACATATTTCCCTAAGCTGCCTTCAGTTAAAGGTAGAAGAGGGACCTTCAGTTTCTACTGATTTAAATATATTTATGATACATGTTCTCATTTCCTGAGTCTTTTGTTCTGTGTCCTGTGCCATGTGCTCTGGGCTCTTGTGCCCCGGTGTGTGTGTGTGTGTGTGTGTGTGTGTGTGTGTGTGTTTCTCTTGTCCTTGTTTTCTGTCTTCTGTTCCCTGCCCCTGTGCTTTGCCCCACTTCTATGCCCCTCTGCCCTGTACTCTGTACCTTGGCACTGTTCTCCATCTCTGCTTCTGTGCATGCTCATCTGCCCTCATCCCCTGGCTTCTATCCTATCTTCTGTCTTTGGTCTCCTGTCCCCTTCAAGAAATGGCAAATCTGACACACAATCACACGGTGCCAAAGGACAAAGTAACTTGGTAAACTTCAGAGATATCAGGGCCAAGTCTTCGAGTGTTAAACTATTATGCAGAAATGTAACTTCGGGTTTTTTCTTTTGAAATTTTATAAATAATGAATAGTATTCTCTCCATATTTAGCGCTGTCCTTGTTTTTAGAACGTGTCTAATGCCCAGAAAAGTTAAAATTTGGCACAGGAGTAACTGGAAAATAGACATTGGTGTAACCACAGGAAAACACCACTAAGCTAAAATATCCCAAATCTCACTTCTGCACACTAATTACTTTAATTTCTCACCTTCTCAAATGCTGTCCAACTCATTATTCAGTTACTTGGAGAGAAAAGGAAAGCAGAAAATGGTGCTTGGGGTGCAGAGTGGTAACATCAACCCTCCTCAAAGACGTTTCTTTCTGGAACAGTCACTCAAAATTACCCGATTGCATTCTCTCACTTAAGTCAGGAAAAGTAAGTGAAACCCAATGCCCAAGCCACCCTTCCACATGAACTGCTGCAGGGACACTACACAGTGTCAGCACTTAGAGGAGCAGCCTATGTTATGCTATTTACATAGACACTTTTTGGTTTTGCATATCAATGAAAAAAATGAACCTAATTTCAAAGGAGAATTTTCAGAGAGCAAAATAAAACTCAGTTTAGAAAAGGTGAGTCAAGTTACATTTATTTCAAGGATCGTTGTCAAATATTGCATGGATATAGTTATGTACACTAGTAGTTTGATCTTTTATTTAGTTTCAATCTT
Organism: Rhabdomys dilectus; assembly: GCA_019844195.1. Taxonomy (NCBI): domain Eukaryota; kingdom Metazoa; phylum Chordata; class Mammalia; order Rodentia; family Muridae; genus Rhabdomys; species Rhabdomys dilectus. Next base: position 2,536 of record JADRCG010007981.1, read on the forward strand.
CTGCATGTCTGTTTTTGTAGCAGTACCATGGTGATTTTACTGCTATGCTGTGTAATATCCCTAAAAATCTGGTGTTAACGATTAGCCCTGGTTTGAAGAGGGGTTCTGAAGAAGGGGCATTTGGGAATGGTGCTTAGAATGACTCTGAAGCTAGACTTGTCATATAAGCTGACAGCCTTGTGTTCTGATTGAGACAGCTGATTGAGACAGCTACCCAGATAGCTCTTGGCTCTGCATTCTACTTAAAATAGATCTCTGCTCAATATAGCTCTCTGCTAGAGATAGCTCTCTCTTGCTAAAATAAAATAAAATAAAATAAAATTCTAAAAGGGGTTTGTATAGCTTATGTGTTTTCCAGACTGTATAGCTCATGTCTTTGTTCTCCACAGTTCTTTCTGGGTAGCTGCTATAAAAATTCTAAAAGAGCTGTATTTGTTTTCTAAGAAGTTTTCTTTGGTTAACTCTCCCTTGCAGACCAAAGCCATGTCTTTTATTTACATATCAATCGAGTTATTTACTACATGTTTCATATTAATTATCCCATGAATTAGCATTTTACCACCTCAGCCCCGCAATTCTTAGCAAAAGACAACAAACACACTTTTCTTTTAAAGAAAAAAAGATCTGCCTGCCTTTGTAAGCACAGACAATAAGCTACCTGGGTGGGAACTTTAATCACTATTCCCCCACACCTGGGCATAAACTAGCTCTGTCTCAGGCTGATCTTGATTTCAGCCATTCTGCCTTCCTTTGTAAGCACAGATAAACTTAGCTAGGTGAGATCTTGCTTTGGAATCATCACTTCTCAAATCTCTTAATCTCCTTCTTTAATATCCTTCTTAACAAGCCAGCTCATAGTGCAGTTGCCACTGTTCCTTTAGGTCTCTGAAGCCCATCAAGTAACTCATACTGCATCTTTATATTTTACATAGTTGAGAAATTTTACATTATTGAACTCATGTTTTCAGAGTTCTTTCCCACAGCTGTAAGTTGAAAGCCATAGTGTTTACAATTTTGCTAAGGACATTAGATACGTCCTTGCTTCCCAGACTTGTGCTGATTCTGATCATCATGGACTTATCCTTGGCAGGGAGAATATTTCCTGAAGAAGAATGATAAACCAACCATCATCTCTGCTCCAGGGACAGAAACTGTGTCATGCTGTCCCATTTAGGTCATGCAGGACTTGGTGTGTGTGTGTGTGTGTGTGTGTGTGTGTGTGTGTGTAGAAAGCAGAGCTTGCTGAGCTACTTATGTTTTTAACAAATTCCAGCATTCACAGAAATGGCCAAACAACATCACTACATGGCTGAGGCTTGTGCCTAGTTAGTGCTCCACTGACTTCTTCTCCCACAGACACCTGCTCAGGAGAGGAATCAGGGTTCAGAATGTGAAATAAAAGAGCCGTTTCCTTAATGATAAGTCCTGGGGTGCACCAGGGCCTATGACAAGACTTGGTCTCACAATGGAAATAAAATAAAAGCTGGCTCACACTAGTAGCAGGGTATAATAGGAAGCAATTACAGAATTATTGAATATAAGTTCTTTCTCAGTGTCCCTTCAAGCACTTGAAAGTGTAGCGGGCAGGCAGTGTTTTAAACTCAGTGTGAATATGTATGCCTTTAGTTATCTTTGGAGAATGACTTGACAGGAAGACACTGAATTGTCTAATTCCAAGTTTCTGCTTTACAAATGGAGAAAACAGGTAAACAATTAAAACAAATGAAACAACTTTGAACTTCAAGGTGATATTCTGCTAGTGAATACCAGACAATTCCCTGTAGACTCAAAGTAAGCCAGGGAAGATTCTAAACCCAAAGTATCAGCTTTGTTCGTGTTATTACTTATCACAGAACAGAGGGTACTGGTGAAACCGAGCCACCTTCATACAATTCAGGAAGATACAGTTATAATTATTCTATAGATAGTAACATTTTGTTATAGATTCTGGTGGTTTCTTTTTTTTTCTTTCTTTCAGCTTTTTTACTTTGTGTTTTGTTAAAACAAAATGTCAAATTAAGTAGACTATTATTTATATCCTAATTCTCCCGCCTCTGCTTTTCAAGTGTTAGACATTATGCATACATGCATATATATGAATCTACACAAAGTTGACTTGTTTTTAAAGTTTATTTTCTTAGCATTATCAGTCAAGTCTGGACAATAAAAAAAATACCTGCTTTCTCAATTTTTAAATATACAAGTAATCATTGCTACAATGTTCTTCATGTTTGCTTGAATAAAAAATTACATTTGCCCAAATCTGTATATCTGTACCTCTCACTTCTGAATTTTCACTTCTGTCTACGGCCGTACCACCCTGAACGTGCCCGATCTCGTCTGAATTTTCATTTCCTTCATTAAAAAAAAAAAAACAAAAAAACATACTTTTTCTGCTAATGTTCTTTTTTTGTGTTGCAAAAGCCAAAAAATTTAACTTTTCAAGAGTGTCTGTGTCACTGTGGTTCACTCTATCATCTCAATAAATAAACCTGGTTTTCAGACAAACATATATATTCAGAAGCATCAGTTTTGGAGTTTATAAATAAACTTTAAGTATTACTAAATACTAATGTGTTTCTATGCTTTGCACAAATTTTTCCTTATTCAGGCCATGTGCTTTTCCTTTTTAAGGAAACAGCGGAAAAACGCTCTATGTACTTTATCAGACTTGACTAGGCCATTTACAAGCTATCACCCTCTCAAGAGTAGAAAGAAATAAATCCCCTAAATAAAGGATAAACAGGAATGGGCATACACATAACTGAGGTGAGGGGGTAAGAAGAAGGCATAATGAAAACAAATAAATAAATAGATAAAACAAAAGGCATTGTGAGAAGCAATGATAAATCTCTCTGGATTGTTGTGGAAATTATTTGAAAGACAGAAAGCACCATCTCCACAATCCTTGAACCATTTTTTCTTTACCTACCCAGAGTCTGACAACTGCAGTTTTACCTGAGGGACAAGAATAAAGAATGACAAAGAAACATCAGACAAAAGAGGGTGATCCAAGCAGAGCTGAGCCCCAAGCTTGAGTTATTGATAGCATTGTAATAAAATTCTTTCCATTGGCTCTTTCACCTGGCATAAGAACTCTTGTGGGAATTTTGAATCCCTTGCTTTCTCAACTTTTAAGGCAACATAAGCAAGCTAAGTTACTGCTGATATTGAAAGGAAAAATGAAATATTTAATGCCGAAAAATGGTAAAGCTGATGAATTGTATCCTCCTCAGCTGTTTACTCATAATAAATGTTGAAAAATCTATACGCTTGTTTTAAAAATAAGAGAATAAGAAACTTCGAAGAAAATGAAAATTGTTTATTGAATATTTCAGCATCCTACAAAGGAATGATATTTTCTAATCAGAACACAAAGTAATTTAAAATATAATATACAGCCACTAAACGAGAGATAGGTTTGAAATGGTAAACATCTTGTATTCCTGAGTATCAGCATCTCTTTAGTTCTGGAAGTTGTAAGTCGTGATAATCCTTAGTGTCCTAAAGCAGCCATTTCTATATCTATGGATGCTGAGGTTCAGGTATTTGGACATAATTCAATGAAAGTCATTTCCTTTACTCTGAAATATATCCAGGAGCCTCAGTGGAAAATGCCAAGCCTGGAGCTAGGAAGAACTGAAAGTACATACATTGCCTTTACTAGTTGATGCAGACTATAGGAGGTATTGACAGTTTCTCTGCCTGTAGGCCTCTAAATGAGCACATTTGGCTTCTCATCCATATGGTGGCTGTTCCAGTGAGAGATATTACAAGAGAAAATATCTAAAGGAAGCTGTCTTACATTTTCTAATGGAATTATAAAAGTAAGTGTGATATTTCTTTGGAAAAATCAGAAGCCTTCCCAGTTAGCAAGCAAATGAAACTGACTTATGTTCTCTGCACATCTATAATATTCGTGTAGCTTGGTCTCCTATGAACTCCTAAGAAAGGGAGCAGTGCTGTCCCTGACTCTGTTGTCAGCCACTGGGACTCTTTCCCCCTACTGGGCTAAGGAGAAAAGGATCCTAATCTTACTGCAACTTGATGTGCCAAGGGTGGTTGATATTCTGGGAGATCTTCCCTTTTCTTCAGAAAAAAGGAGGAGTAAACGGGGAAAGGCGCTCACAGAAAGGACTGAGAGGAGAGTGGGAAACTGAGGTCAGGATATAAAGCAAATTAATAATTAATTCATCAAAAATTTAAAAAAGAAAATGGTTTCCTCTCTTTATAGGTAGTTGTAGAATTCTAGAAGAGTGTGAAGAATAAAAAGGAAAACAAGGAAAAGAAAAGTGCTTAGATATTTTGGAGAAGGAGCAAGCGTTTCTAATGAGGAAACTAATTTACTGAGCAAGAAAGACAATTACACCTCAGCTATGTAGTTACAATCCCTAAAGACAGAATGCCAAGCCACTCCTCACTCCTCTACCATACAGCTCTAGGTTACACAATGAGGAAGGATGACAATGTGAATCTACTACAAGTGGGAGAACTCTCTAGAGAAAGGAGGCATATTTGGTGAAATCAAGTCTTAGAGGCAAAATGAACAACTTCCGCAAACTGGCATCCCACAAGACTGTCCTGAGGGATTAATTATCCTAGGAATAATATTTATAAAGTGTGTGGTCATGAAGATGTGTCAAATTTAGATATTCAGATTTATAATTGGTCAAAATTCTGTCTAAGGGCTTGAGAAATGCACACTTCCATCTGGAATTTTACATGTAAATATGAAAATTCTAGGCTACCCTTTGTATAGTAACATATCAGTACCTAACATATACAACAAGAGATGAGATATGTGAGAATAAAGGAATATGATTTAAAAAATGAACACTTCTGCAGTTATGCTCACAGCTACTATATAAAGCTTGCTCAATTGATTTGACCTTTAATAACCCATCAGGTAATTTCTGAGTATGGCTGTTTGCATTGTATAAATATAAATGGCATATATGTATCCAAGTCTAATTCATACATGTAAATATTCCACAATGGTAGTATCTTCACTCAGAGTCCCATAACTTCAGAAGGGCCAGTAGAAAATAATATAAGCACAGAATTGCCACAGAAGAAGTGTCCTTTTCAGAATGCCATCTTAGCCAGTTTTTCTTCACAAGTTCAGTTTGTTTATACGAACATGTGTTCTCGGGCATCAAGGAAGACTTGGTCGGATAAGACAGAGAAAAAAACAACTCATGGGTATATGTGTTACCCTAACCTTCCTCACATAACAGTCACCTCAGAAGTTATAACAGAGTGCATCTTGGCTCTCTGTCTAGAGAACTACAACAGAAAAGCTTTATCCACTAACTGGCATTCCTTTTATGGACAGTGATGGTCAAAGACCATTTATACCCCTTCATGTCTAGGCAGCAGTGCCTGAGAGCAGAGCCAGTTGCCATCATACAATGGGTTGCCTGAGAACAGGAATGAGATGTTCACTCTCAACTTTCCAGGGCCTGGAGTAACTCTCCAGTTCACCCCTTTGTTATCAAGACAAAATTGAAATTGGTGTTTTCCAACTTCACACTTTTAAACTGGAGATTTAATTTCTATGCATCTTTTTTAATATAATATACATGTTATGACAAATATATATGCTTTTGTTAATGGCTTCTTTAATGTTAATGCTTAATGTTGTTAACTCGAGTTACTGGTAACTCAAGCTCTTTTTTGTTGGAACACTGAAATGTTTGTTTATTCACTTCTTCAGTATTGTACTATGGTTCCCAACTCATCCCTATCACGAGCAAGAGACTGAAAACTCTCTTGCCAGACCATGTGTATACATGTGCATATATTTATGTGTCTTTGTCTATGTATGCATGTGTGTATATGTATTTGTATTTGGCAATATATATGAATATATATGCATTTACATCTGTAAAGAGTTGGGCTTATATGTATATATTTATGTATATATATATGTATTTATGCATATCTATGTTTGTGTTATTTACATATGCATGCTTTGTGTATACATATGTTGCATGCTTTGTGTATACATATGTGTATATATGTATGTATGCGCATGTGTATGTATGTATGTTTGTGTGCATGTGTTTGTATTTCGGAGGCATATAAGCAGACATGGAATTCCTCAAGCATACAGCATGTATTTTATAAAGTGCCAATGAGTAGTGTTACAAAAGACAGTGACCTGTGGTCTTGCTTCACCCCTTGGCAATTATTGAACATTTTCTCATTTTGCTTTTGGTTTGTTTTCTTCAAAACGTGAGTGTTAATAAATTCTAGATTTAGTTTGTACTTTTTTAAAGAATAATCAACATGAACACTTTTCCAGGCTTTTTTTCATACAATTTAGGATATTTATCCAAGTCTTTAATCTATACCTGTTTTATTCCATACCTGTTTTTTGGAGGTTTCATCCAACATATCTCAGTTTTGTTCAGACAAGTTGAACAAAAGTACTCAGCAGCATATGGTGCTATGACAGAATATGCTTCCTCAGATTAAAAGTGTCCACGGTATCCTGAGAATTTTCACCTGGCATGAGAAATCTATCTATACTAAAACATATTTCTCTCAGGCTAATCAATTTGTACCTGACTAGAGTTTCTACTTCTCTAAAACAGATGCTTCTATAAATAATAGAGAGATAGAAAGTGGAGCTCCAGCCCACATAGGACACAGAAAGTAAAAGTAATATTTGGGTGGTGAAATCAGATTCAAGCTCACTCAGATTCCTCACGGAAGGTTGATAGTTCTATACCAACTTCATGGTACAGCTTGAGTCTACTCTCGCCAGTCTCTGAGCCTCACTTGTACAACCAGTCTATCTTAACTGAGAGTAGAGATGTTCTTTCTAACAGTGATGGTATGACCCCACACTACCCTGTCATTTGATACCTATGTATCCCTCCCAGCATTGGCCTGGTTTATTATCTTATCTATATAAATTCTGACCCCTTTTTGAAGCCCCTTGAACTTTGTTGCATCCTTTTTATTTATATTCATTCTCTAAACTATATATACACGTATAGAGATATATAGATACATCTACAATGCATTGTGTTATATATGAGTTAATATTCATAATTAATAGGAGCTTACATCCTAAAATGAATATTTAGAGTGAGTTTCTTCCTGACCTGGGAAGAAGATGGTAAGAGAATGCTTAACTGGATGTCCTTACAAGATAAAAACCAATTGTTTGCTTATTTCATCTTTCTAATTTTCAACCCATTCTCACATCATAATCCAAAGTTGCAAATAGAAAGAGTTAGTGATATCACTCGGCCACTATCAACTTTTAAACCTCTCCCTTAATGTTTTCAGAATGTCAGCTTACATGTCTCATTGATGGAGGTGCCCTGGGTAAGGCACTGGGGGATCTAAGGCAGGTCACACTTGCAAGGAGATGTACATAAATGGTTCTTGACTCAGTCTTCTTTTGTTTGAACCTTCTTACCTTTCACTCACTGCCCTTCCCCTACCTTCATAGCCCTTGGCTTCTTTGAAACTGATTGCCCTTAAATTTTATGGGAAAAATGTCAGAATCAGGGAGAATTCTCTGATGCCGTAAAAAGTGTCCAAGCATGTGATAACCACACTGTTCCAGCAAGTATCTTGTGAGTTCTTCCTTCCCTCTCTAAAAATGAAAACATCACAATGAATTAGCAGCAACTGCATTTCTCTAGGTGTTCAGTAACAGCACAATAAATAAGCCTGGACATGTGCAATTTGGCTGGCCTCTGCCAAGGCTTTCCATCACAGTAGTTCAGGTTTTAAGTCATCATCATCAACACTTACACTTGACTAATACTAGGAAGGAAAGTCAGGGTAACACAAGGGACATCCTGTTCCCATGAGCAGGATGACCAAGAATATATTTAGCTAGGTTAAGAAGTTGTTGACCATTCCAAGGATGAAGACTGTTGTATATAATTAGTAATACTAACATCCCAAACATTTTCACAAAGCAAACAACAGAAAAAGCTAGAGACACATCTGCTATATTTGTTTCTGAATGCAAAAACTTATTTTCTTGCTATTTTCGTATTTTGTGAGAGAGCTGCTTAAAAAACACAGCACATTTTCTGTGATAAATTCATTTCTCAACATATATATATATATATATATATGTGTGTGTGTGTGTGTGTGTGTGTGTGTGTGTATGATGTATATAATTCAATTGTGTTTTATAAATATTTATGCCACACTCACTTAACCTCAATCCATCAAATAAATTCAGTTATATTTGTATAACATTCATGGGGAAGGAGAAACTTAGCATATAACTTTCCTAGCTAAAGTATTAGAGAAAATAAATCTGTATTTAATCACTGTATACTAGTCATCTTTATTCTATCACAGAAAACAAAAAGGATCAGCAGAAATCTCCCTTTGCCAATACTTATTATACCTGAGAAAATGCATGTGGAAATAAATCATAATGAAAGTGATTTTGACAGAACTATGGGCCAAATAAAGAAAAATTAATTGGTTCTTATTTTTTGATGAATAATGGCATAATTAGTTTGACATTATGATGCTGAACAAAGCACACTTAGCATCATGTGTATATTTACTATAGTCATTCCTTCCCCAAGAATGATTTTAGATACATACTTTGTTCTCCTTGGACTGAGTCCATGTACACAGTTGAGCCAGATGAACACACACAGACACACACACGCACACACACACACACACACACACACACGCACACGCACACACACACACACATGAAATAGGAAGACTCACTATAATACATTAGACATATCAGTTGTAAGGGTTTTATATGTTTTAATCATATTTAATTTGAAAATGATTATATTCAGCAGATACAACTGTTTTCCAAAAAAAAAAAAAAAAAAAAAAAACAGGAGCAAATCGTTAAGTTATCTGAGACTGAGACTGTTCAACTATAACCAGGATTGGAAAACAGCTAAGATGCTTCCAGCAGATTCAGTTCCTACCCAGTGAGTAAGTACCACTTCAAAGAAGAGATTCAGCAACAGAGGCAGAAAATCTTATGCACACGGCAATCCCAGAAATCCTATTTTCTTTCTACCACAAAGCTAGAACAGATTCAACAGAATCTTTACAGAATCCCCATGAACTAGCCCACACACTTCCTTCATTTGTTTGCTATACTCACTATTGAAATGAAAAGTACTAATCCACAGATGACACATCTGAATGGGGACGGCAATTTCTACATCGTATCCATGAATCTTTAATATTAATATTGAATGCTACCGGTTTATTCTGTAGACTCTGATAGAGTGACCTTCTTTTTCTCTGACTCCAGATGGCTATATGCTCACTTACAGGTACATCTAACCCAGTAGATCTGCATCTCAGTTGTTCTTGTAGCACTAAGACCTCAATTTACTGTGGTAAGTAACAGGTTGCATTAATGAGTATTGAACCAGACCAGTGTCTACTTCTCTCCAGCATAGTTATCTAAATACTGTGCTTTAAGGTTTGAGTCACTGAAGCTTTCACACGTAATAATTAGTATCCTAGAACACATTCAGCTACAAGTGGCAAAAAGTCTTTTATCTCAAACAGCAGTTTTCAGATGTTTTTAAAAGACTCATAAAACTCAAGCTTAAAGCTTCCCACAATTTAACAATTGTCTAGAAGGCATCAGCAGCAAGCCCTGATGATTCGATTTTACATTGGTCTTTTGACCTGTGTTGTCTCTCAGTATCTGTCCACACATTTCTTTCATAGTCACTTACCTCACACACATGAAGTTACCCCAACCAATGGCCTTCATGAGCTAACCTCAGCTCTATCAAGTATCTGGTTCAATTTCTACATGTTTGTGTAGAACATGTTGGTGCAAAAGTCTGTTGGGTGATGCTTGAGTCAAATACTATCAGTGAACTTGTCAGCTTAACACAACATAGAATCACCTGGGAAGAGAGTCTCATGATGGATTATCTACATGCCTGTAGACAGGTCTGTAAGGAACCATCTTCATTGAACTAATTGATGTGTGGAGACCCAGACTAACATGAGTAACATCATTCCCTAGGAAAGGGGGCCCTGAACTATGTAAGAATGGAGAGATGGAAATGAGCGCAAGCCAGCAAGGAAGCAAGCAATTGAGCACATAGGCATTTATTTTTCTCTGTTCTTGATGGGATATGACTAGCTCTTTAAAATTTCTGTCATGACTTCCCTGAAATGAGGAACTATAGCATGCACTTGTGACCTGAAATAAACTTTTCTCTCTCCTATGATGCTTTGAATTGTCAACTCAGCAGAAATCATGAAAACACACACTGAGAAAAGATAGGGCAGACAGCTGCTCCAGAATAGTGTGGGGGCAGAAAGAGGCTGACCTCAGAGGGTATGGAATGACTGGAATCGTGAATGCATGTAGTCATCTGGAGAAATGATCCTTCTGGAGCCTTTGCCATTTCTAAGTGTTGACTATGTGCTCATGTGTAATTTCCTTTTTCTAGAAGTACGTAAAACGTTTGAATGTGGGCTCTCAAACTTGTAATTGTGCAACTCACAGGGCTGCAGTGGATTCAACACAGGTTTGAAGGAAGTCTGGCTTTAACAGTAAACTCTTGGTCAACCTGGGATGCAGAATGAGGTCACATTTCAAAAAAAGAAAAGAAACAAGGCAACCAAGTTGCTTGTTCACACCTGTAACTACAGACCTTGGGACGCAGAGACAAAAGGATCAGATGTTCAATGTCATTCTAGGTTGCATGGGGAATTAAAGACTTGCACACAATTCCTACATACTGGGAGGGAAAGGGAGTTTTTCTGTAAAAGTGTAGAGCCTGATAAGTCAACCAGGAATCAGAGAAGCAATAAAATTAAGAACTCAGTTGAGCCTCACAAACTAGTCGTCATTCTGCAGCAAGGACACAAAGTTGGATAGGGAAGGCAGTGAATAGTGAGTTAAGGAAGAGTTGGGAAAGGAGAATGGAAATGATTAAATACATTTTCCAATTTCTCAAAGAATTATAAAAACAAAAAAGGCTAAGCTGTGCTACTCTGGTCTGTGTCAAAGGAAAGACTGAAAGAAAGGTGTGTGTGTGTGTGTGTTTGTGTGTGTGTGAGAGAGAGAGACAGAGAGAGAGAGAAGAAGAGAGAGAGAGACAGAGACAGAGAAACAGAGAGAGAAAGAGACAGAGAGAGAAAGAGACAGAGACAGACAGACAGACAGACAGACAGACAGACAGACAGACAGAGAGACAGGGATACAGAGAACAGCAACTTACTAGGAAAAATAAACTATTTTGAAGACCACATATTCTAAATAAGGGAACAAAAAATGTTTGCTCCTGTGGTTATCAAGTAATCTAAATACAACACAAATGCATCTAAACCATCTAAATGCTCTCCACATTTAAACTCCACTTCAACTGTTCTTATTCAGTAAAAGCTAATTCAGCATATTTACTTGAGAAAAATATCACATGCATGTATGATGTATACTTTAGATCTATTTATGAGGCAAGATTTTATGTAGCCCAGGTGGGATTCAAATGGGCTATGTAGCATAGGGTGATTTTGAACTTAGGATTCTTCTGTCTCACCCTCTTGAGTGTTACAATTATCAGCACACATAGTTTACACAGCACTGAGGATGAAATTTCACCTGCCAGCTGAGCCCCAGCTCCTGACTTAAGCTTTAGTTAAGTACAACTGAAGATATGGGATTATAGACATTCAATTCTATCTGCCACACTTTCACCAACTGGGCAGTTACAACACAACCAAAACCAAGGAGTCTGGCTTTCTTGTTTTCTTCTGCGTTTCAGGAAAAAGGTCTCACTGTGCACCCTCATACTCTCTGAATCCACTCCTCTCTGTTGCAGGCTCCTGGGTGCTGAGTTTGAAGACTTTCACCAGCCTGTTCCATTGTTTTATAATTTTTAGAAGGAAAAGTCAAACACATGGCTTTACTTCATAAGACAGAGCCTTAAGAATTTCAGGAAAAGGCCGTTCCTGAACCTCTACTTCTAGAAAAATCTTACTTATCTAAATGTCATTCACAAGTTAAATTAAGGATGATTCAAAAGTAATAGAAGTACTCTCCTATGTATTTGAATTCTCTGAAATATCACCTTGATAGACCAGTCAGACAACATGTTCTCAAAAGAAGTACTCAGGATTGCCACTGCCTGTCATCAGGTATACATTTTGACATTTGGGTTCAATGAATATTTAAAATTTTCAACTTCCTCTTCATGCTTGAGAGTGAACCAACAAAGCTACACTTTTCTTGTTTTTGAGCTTTTCAGGACAGACACTTCTTCTCTGTGCAGAGTAATTTGATGTTGTAAAATTGCTTGTGTAATCAAAGTCATTCAATGCTAACATGGACATCTGATATGTGACCTTTAGAATGGTTGTCAACACGAGGAATAACCTCTTCCCATCAGCTGTAAATATACAGGGCAGTGAGAAGAGAGGCAAGCTATCATGTATTTGGTACACAGTTATTTCAGACATTAGAAAAATTTCTTCAGGCCCTTGTGAAATGTTGCTGTGCAGTCTTTGGAACAATGCTGGTCTTTCCTGCCACTAGAAACCATTGTAAGGATTGAGCTTCTCTTCTTAGCAAATTTCCCCTGTTCCTGAATATGAATCTGCCTTTGCTTTTCCTATGACAATGCAATCGCTCTAGTGCTCCTTTCCTGTTATGATTTATGTTCAGGTTATTTGCTCTGAGATACTGTTTGTTCTATCATCTATTTATCTATCTATCTATCTATCTATCTATCTATCTATCTATCTATATTTTTTAAATCATAACTACTTCTTTTATGTCAATAAACATGGTTAAATGAAAATACCACAGCTTACATCTAATGTCATGGCAGCTTAGATGGAGTCTAGATCTTAAGCAGCACAGATAGCATCCTTGGGATATTCTCTGATAATGCATTTGAGTTTGAGCCAACATGTTATTGAGGGTCTTTGGACTTTTTTTTTATCTTTTGTTCCTTTGTCTTTGATGGCTGACCTCTACTTCCAAGCCCCTCTCTCTCTCTCTCTCTCTCTCTCTCTCTCTCTCTCTCTCTCTCTCTGTGTGTGTGTGTGTGTGTGTGTGTGTGTGTGTGTGTGTAATGGTTAATGGTTTTTGCACTGAGATATGAGAAGGAAACATAACTCCATGCCTTACTGCCCAGTTGAATTAAATCAGAGCTCTGCAATCAACAACAGGCTTTGAAAGACAGTGGCAGTTGTTCATTGGTAATAACACTCAACTGTTTTTACATAGTTGTATGTGGCCTGAAAGACCAGTTGTAACATTTGAGCTTTCCAGAATTACCCAGTCAACATGCCATGGGGACTGAAATTTCGACAGGCCATTTAGAATAGTGATATTGTTGAATTAATCAGATTAACTGGAAATTTATGTGAATTGTAAGTAGTAAAGACATGACTGTGTTTGGGCATGTGAATAGGGAAAAATAAATTATTTAAACACATGAAAATGATCAGTTCTAAATGTAGAAGGAGGTGGAGGCAGAGAGAGAGATGGTAGGGAGAAAGATATAGAGAGAAAGAGGATAGTATTTTTAATACCACCAAAAATTATCTTTTTAAAAAACATGTGAAAATGTTTTTGAGCAACTTATATAAGTAATTTCATGCACTAAGAATTTTTTTACTAGATAATAAGGAGATGATGAGAGAGAAATATTCAATTTATCTTGAAACTAAGTGACAAAAAGAGACCCTTAAAAGAAATCAATCCAGAAGGCTACACAGAAGATGAGGGAAAACCCAGCCAACAGATGCACACAGAACAGAAAGTTAGTTTTATAAAGGCAAATCAAGCTAGAATTTCTTCTTACAAAGCCCTTGAATTATGATAAATGTGAGCTTTGCATGTGTACATTTGGAAAGCCAAGTCTGCTTTCTGTGTTGGTTCCCATTTTTTTGCACCAATAATTTCTTGAACAATATTCTATTTCTACAGCATAACTATCAGTGTAGTGCAGCCATGCTTATCTCTGACAAATCAAGTACTAAATAATTCATTGCTGATCCAAGAGGAAAAAATCCAGTCCACAGAGCTAAGGGAAGCTTCCCATAACCTTAGCTGAGCAGCTAAATCTGGAGATACAGTAGTCCGACTCCTAGGTGGGCAGACATCTTTCAGTTGAATCAGTACCTGGTACACATGGTAAGAAAGTACTGGACTCGCTGGCCAACACATTATCATTTTTGTAATATTTTGCTGCTGTTATTATTACATATCTGAGTTTAATGACATAAACTTTGCAAGAAATATGTTCTTTGACTAAAGCAATAATTTTATCTACTTAAAGACTGATAATAAATATATTGGGCTCTAAAACTATTTGTGAGGCTGGGAATACAGCTAAGTGTGATGGTTACTGTTTGCTTTCAACTTGAAAAAAAATCCAGACTTACCTGGGATATTGGACTTTGAGTATAAATGTTGAGGGATTCTCTTGATTGTGTTAATTGACTAGAGAACCTTAGCCATGGGAGGGATTTTTCACTCACTGGGGAGTATAAGATGAAGAAAATGAGCATAGGACATATCTTCATGGCTCTGCACCTTAGACTGTGTGCATAATATGACCCAGCTGCACACTGCCTTGACTTCCCACCTTCATTTATTTTGGCATAAACTGTTGCCTACACTAGAGCCTTTCTCCCTTAAATTACTTTGATAAGGAGGGTATTTTATCATAGCAACAGAAAAAGAAACTAAGACACTCAGTTGGAAGCATGCTTGATCATCAGATATCAAGCACTGTGTTTAATGACACTGTATTATGTCCTGTATCATGTGGCTCACATCTGTAATCCTTGTGATGGAGAGGCAGAGACAGAAGGATCAGAATGTCAAGCGTATCATCAGATATGTAGTGAAAATGAGGATAGCTTGGCCTACATGACTCTCAAAATATTTCTCTAAAAGAATGTATTTCCAGGACTAGAAAATGATTCAACAGATAAACGCATTTGCTGCCAAGACTACCACCCTGAGTATGATTTCTGAGACCCATATTATATAAGGAGAGAACTAACTCCTTGCAAGTTTTCCTCTGACCTCTTCATATACACAGTGGCATAAGCTTTCTCTTTTCTCTCTCTTTTTCTCTCTCTCTCTCTCTCTCTCTCTCTCTCTCTCTCTCTCTCTCTCT
>JADRCG010007983.1:8238-31088 GCA_019844195.1 Rhabdomys dilectus
GTGTGTGTGTGTGTGTGTGTGTGTGTGTGTGTGTGTGTGTGCACTGTAGCAGCAAATGCTCTACCCACTAAGCAATCTGTCAGACTTCATATATATTTCTTTTGGCTGTCAGCTATGTGCTTTTCCAGAGTGTCACCCAAAACACACTAGGGGCTTAATTTTGTTTACATGCTCGACGAGTTGTTCTACCTTCTGGACCCCTATGGGAAGGCAAAATGATGAAAATGTTTTGAAAAGAAAAGTGCTGACTTTTTGGCACATGTGATTTTTTTTTCTTTCCATATCTGGAGGAATCAGCAGAAAAAGGTTAACATGCACTCAGGTTTTATTTTATGAATGGATAAATAAAGACTCCCTGAAAACAGCTTTTGAGGAATGCAACAGATTGGTGAGCACACAGTATCAAGCAAAATGTGGCCCATGAGCTGAGTACCAAGAAGACCTTGCGTTACAGCCTACGTACCAGATCTGAACAGTTCATGTAATTTTGACATCCTTGGTATGAGGAAGGAGTCAGGCACTACTAGCTGAAGCTGCTTTAGAGCAAAGGTGAACATTCATCAGAGCTCAGCTGAACCAGGACCAAGTGCCTGAATTCCCCAAATTCAAATTGAGATGATACTAGTATGCTTAGAACACATGTAAATCAATATGAGAGAGAGAGAGAGAGAGAGAGAGAGAGAGAGAGAGAGAGAGAGAGAGAGAGAGAGAGAAGAACAGAATGATCAACTTAAGAGGAAGAGATTCAGAATCCATACTTTTAAACTCAATATCAAGTGATGGCTCTTCAGACAGTTTGTATTTTTTTTTTCAATGTGTAAAACAATGGCCTGATCTAACAGGCACACTTAAGCAACGGAAGTACTCTTTACAGCATTATCCAAAGAAACATAAAGGCCATATTTCTTTAGCAGTTATATTCTCACAAGGATTTATTTGACTAAAATGGTGTCTAGGCTATAGCATTTTGTATGCTAGTGTTAAATTAGTATACAAAATTAGCTTAATTAAGAGGTAACAAATCTCAGCCATAAATCTTTCTCTAGCCCTAGGCAAAATTCCCTAGGAATTAGATAAACACTCTTTAGTAGGGTAGTCTACTTAGTGTTGTCCTTTGCTATGCTTCCCCACCCCCAACTGCCTTCCATTCTTAGCAATAAATAATTGAAAAGGAGGAGCTTGCTGTTTTCATGACCTATATATGAATTATATCTACAAAGTCAGACAATTTTCCTTCCTTTCCACTGACAATTATCATCGCCCTAGATCTCTCTCCAAGAGTACCAGCCAGGAGAGTCAAGCTAAGGTAAATGAAGAAAGATCAAAAAGGCCCTAGAATCCAAGTACAATAAGAGTGCAATAGATATTACTGTGAACCTAGAGACGAACATCTTTGGGGCTGGGGGTTTAGTGTAGCGGTAGAATACTTCCTTAGTATGCATGAGGCCCTGGTTCTAGTTCCAGGCCCTCACAGGATTCCTAGTGCTCTTTCACTACTGACACACACCTCCAGCTCTCTATCTAGGTCTAAGGTAGAAAGTTCATAGGTCACTTCAGGCTCTCAAAAGATCCTTGGTTCAGAAGGAAACTAGAGACTGATGCTTGTAAGTTCTTACATAGTTCACAGGAACACTATTTTAGTCTTCTTCCTTCCCCAAAGGTAAACTGAAGAATTAAGTTTTAATGAAGAATATATATATATATGTATTATTTTATTATAAATTATAAATAATATAACATTTTATTATATATTTAAATTAGTAAACCATATGATACATTTTTGAGCACTTCATTCCCATCCCCCCCAACCCCTAGGGGATACATTCTCACTCAGTTTTCTGTCTTAATAACTCATTATGTTCAATTTGTGCTGTTCACATACTCATGCGGTGTGGGGCTATCCACTGGAGCATAGTCAGCTTGCCAGGGGGCCATCCCCTTAGAGAAAACGAACTCTCTCCTTCCCCTGGTAGCCACTACCAATTAACAGTTCCTCAGTTAGGGGAAGAGGCTTGATCTTCTCCCACCCTCCATGCTGGAATGCCGTCAGGCTTGATTCTGTACAGGTTTGTGCAGGTAAAAGGGGATAGAAACACCTAGCCTGGTCTCTTCTAACTGTCCCATTTGTTATCCTTCTCAACTTTAAAATATTATCCTAATACTGTAAATATTTTATTACTTTTAGGATAAGATTGTGTGTGTGTGCATGTGACTGCAGGTGGCCATGATGACCAGAGGTTTGGGATCTCCCTGGAGGTAGTTACGGGTAGTTATGAGCTGCCAGAGATAGGTGCTGGGAACCAAACTTGGATCCCTTGCACTCTTGGCTCTGACTCATGTCTTCGACCCCTAGCATAATATTTTTAATTATTAGCATAATATAGGATTCCACATAAATCCCCCTTTCCTTCTTTTGATTTCTCTGGGTGAGATGACCTATTCCAAATCGCTTTAATTACAAGCCAAATGTGTCAATACCAGTCATCATTCCTCTGTTGATATATAGTTTTCTGTGTCTCCCCATATATTATAGTTTCCACTGTTTTGTCCACCTGCGGTTTAACATTGAGGGAATTCATCATCTGTGCTATGCTTCCAGTGTGTGGACTAGATGACTGTTCGATATTGCTGTATTCTCCTTTGATTCATTTCCATCAGCAAGGTTTTGCTCACATATGCATGTCTATATGTATGCATGTTTGTAAATTACAGAGCAATCGAAGAAGTCAAGTAGCTCAACCCTTACAATTTGATAGAAAAGAAAGCTGACGTGGTTAATACCACATTGCTAACTCATAGCATAACCAGCTTTAGAATTCAGTTTTCTCTTGTCAAACATGGTGGTACATACTTGTTCTTCCAGTACAGGAAAACTGTGAGTTCAAGCCCAGCCCTCCTCTATACAGTGAGACTCTTTTTTTAAAAAAAGGGTAAAAAGGAAGTAGCAATTTTTTTCAGGAAAGCTGAAAGATGATATCTCCATTATATGTACAAGGCGTCTACTATTTCTGTGTCATTTATGCAAAGAATGAAGTAATTCGTCTTCTCCTTTAATGTTGAAAAGGGAAAAGATGAAGAACCCAACAGCCCTGTGGAGTATGGCTTAGATGGCAAATAGTTTGGTTCAAGGCTAGCTCAGCGCCTTGTTTCATATTAAGGTCAAGAGAAGTTTTACTTTTTTCTTTTCCAAAGTGTTTTCATATGTATTATTTCATCTTAGTCTCTCAATAGCTCTCAGAGGCCGGAAAGTCAGAGCTTGTTAGCGAAAGTTTACAGACGAAGAAAATAAGACAGCAAAGGCTTAGCTCAGTGACTTGTTCAAGGCCACCTCTCTAATTAGTGACAAGGCCAGGGCTCAGAAGTATGTCTCCTGCTTACAAATACCTTTGGGTCTTAGACATCAAAATTCTGGTAGTCTTAGGGTAGTGATCATATGCCCTGCAAACTGAACTTTACAGATTTTAGCATGCTAACTGCCACGTTTGCACTGAGTCACAATCAGAACTGTTGCTCACTTTCAAAGTTAGATAGAGCAATACAGTTCAGCTTCAGTCCATACACAACTTAAAAACCAACACGTTGGGGCTGGGGATGTAATTCAGTCATAAGATTGTCTAGCCTTTGTTAAGAGGCATTGTTTCACGACTCAGCACTGTACTCATGCACACTCGCCACGTACACACACACACACACACACACACACACACACACGTGCACGCATCAAGTTGTTTTAGTCTCTAGTATAAAAAGCATTAATTCCAAAAGGGGGGAGGGTTGAGGGGATATATCTCAAGACGTGCTTGTCATGAACAAGGCCCTAGGTTCTATCCTTAGTGCCAAAAATAAATTCAACATAGGAATCAGCAAATTGAGATGACATTTTCTGATTTCTAATAATATGATCATGGTTTTCCTTAGGTTTGTGTAAATGGTTCGTCATGGTTTCTTATGTAGGATCATCTCCAAGGACATACGGCAGGTTATAAACATCCAAATGACCACCATGAGAAATTTCCTTGGCATGCTGGGGCATAGGATAGGCAGCAGGATGCTTAAGACACAGTGAGGGCCAGGCAGTGGTGGTCCACGCCTTTAATCCCAGGACTTGGGAGGCAGAGGCAGGTGGATTTCTGAGTTCGAGGCCAGCCTGGTCTACAGAGTGAGTTCCAGGACAGCCAAGGCTACACAGAGAAACCCTGTCTCGAAAAACCAAAAAAAAAAAAAAAAAAAAAAAAAGACACAGTGAGGAAGTGGGAGCAGAGTGTGGACACCTGAACTGTGGAAAGCTTCCCATGGAAGGAAGGGACCAGATAGTGTTTGCTGTCGTGAGGAAGAAAGCACATAGGCATGGGAAAGGACACTCAAAGGACACTGTTGATTCAGCCTTGGCTTGTCAACACTTTCCCTGCTAGTGTGAAGCCCTTTAAAAAGTCACTTCCCACTTGTGGCTGCAGAGAAAACACCTCCTGAGAGGGGAGATAAACTGCTTAGGCCAAGGCTAAGAACTCAGCATCAGATGAAGTAACATATTTATCTCTTAAAGATGGTTTCTGTAGCTGTTAGGCCTATTCTAAAAGCCAGAGAAATAGGCTCAACCAAGAACAGATGATCAGAGAGGTTTCAGACCCTGTGTATAAGCAGAGTCATCCAAAAGGCACATTATTCATCGGCCAGCTTATCTATGGATGTTCTTTGTTTTCGGTTAGTTCTAACTTTGTAGATGACCAGAACACACACAACCAATAGTACTCCCATAGATACCAGTAGGGAGCTAGCTTGTGGCTGAGCCTGGGCAGGGGACATCTCAGTGCTTCTTTATTTAAACTATGCTCCTAGGCAATGTTCCATCATGACTCCACACAACTAGTGTGTACATGAAACAGCAGCCTACATGCACAACCCCCGCTGTGTTTGCTGGTCCTGGGTGTATTTCAATTTCCACCCCTGTAGGCAAGGTCTACAGGTTAGCAGCCTTGTAACCACCCCTCCCCCCACACCCCAAGACCTGGGTCTCAGCACCCTCAGAAGAAAAAGGCAGTCAGAGAGACATGAAGTCTCTAATCAGAAAAGTGCACTCGGCCACGAGGGCCCATGCACACTGACTTTCACCTCGGTTCGCTCGGGCTGCAGGAGGGGCGGGTAGCTCCACAGTAAAGAGGAGGACCAAAGAGGGGGCCTAGTTGAATGAAACAATGTAACAATTGATGTGAGGCCTCGCCTGGCTCCCACTCCTCAGCGATCCTATAGGCGAGGTCCCAGTGCCTGCCCCTCCCCATTGCTCCGTTTTCTTGTCCATTAAGCACCATCCCTCCGCCTCTCTTTCCTTCTTTTCTTTTTTCCCCCTTCTCCTTCCCCCTCCCTCTCCCCCTCTCTCCAGCTCCGTGTCATTTCCTCCTAGAGCTCACTAGCTGCCTGAGCGTCTCCAGCCGGGAGAGTAGGCGGAGCGGAGCGGGGCGGCGCGGCGCTGGAGGACGATGGTGGCTGAGCTGCTGGGGGCGGAGGCTCCGTAGCCCCCGCGGAAAAGGAGCCCGGCGGCGCCTGCCCAGCCGAGCCGAGGATGGAGAGCCGGCCGGGGTCCTTCCAGTACGTCCCGGTGCAGCTGCAAGGGGGGGCGCCCTGGGGCTTCACCCTGAAGGGGGGCTTGGAGCACTGCGAGCCGCTCACGGTGTCGAAGGTAAGGAGCGGTGGCTCGCTCCTCACGGCGTCCAACTTTGAATGGGCTAGCGGGTGCGCAGAGTGCGCGGGGTGCGGGCCTCAGCCCCACTTCGCGACTTTGGCCGGCCGGAGCCCGAGGGGCTGCAGCCACACGGAGGGGGTCCTGCTGCCGGAACAGACTGGAGCGAAGTGTGTGGCTGGAGGATGGGGACCCGAGGAGCCCGGCCCCCCGCCGGAGCTTTGCGTGCAGTCACACTCACGGGGCACCGGGCAGCCTCGCTCCCCCCACGGCGAGGAGGCCACTCACCTCCGTGTGGGCTGCAGGAAATGGCGGCTGCTGGGGGTTCTCCTTGCCTTGGAGGCCCCTGAGCCGGGCAGGACAGTGAGGGGCTGAGGGCACGGGCGGGGGTATGGGGGGGCGCTCGGGGCTGGCTCTCCCGGCTCTCCCTCGGGCTGTCCCGCCCGAGGCAGGTTGCTGGGCTGGGGTCTGGCGCGGAGCTGGTGATGAGGCATCGCTGGCTTTCCGCAGCCTCTCTTCCCACAGCCGGACGCACACACTCCGGTTCAGAGCTGGGGCGTTACTGCTGCCGGTTCCCCCTCGGCCTTTCCCCCTCCCTCCCAAGTCTTGCCCCGCGCCAGCGAGATTTCTTGCACGCTGCGAAGTGTGGAGGGAACTTTTGTGCCATGGAGCACAGCTGTGCCGAAGCGGCCACTAGGGTTGCTTTGATTTAAGAGCCTGTGATCAGCTGGAACCAAGTTGCAGCTAGAGGCTAGGGAAGAGAAGCACTCCCAAGAGTTCTGGAACCTCCAGACCCAGGCGTCTCCAGCGGGAGTGAGGGTGGAGGATGGGGCGGGGAGGGGGATAATTGGAGCTGTTTCTGGGAAGAGTGACTTGCAAGACTACTTACCTTGGAGCACAAGATTGCCAGGTGGAGGGACTTCATGAACTTTAACCCACTTTTCTTGTTTCTCTTACAAACTCAGCTAAGGAGCCTTTCCAATGCATAGGGAAGACAGTGGAATTGTAGATGGAGATTCTGATGGGGGTGGAAAGATCTAGCTTTTTAAAGTAACAAATGTAGCTATAGGGATTCTTTTTGTTTCCTGTGTTAACATAGCAGCTGGGCTCTGAAAGTTACTCCCCCCAACCCCCCACCGCATAACAATCTATGTTACTTTCTCCATGCGTTGGAATGGCTTGCTAGCTAATTTGTGTAGGTGTTTTTAAGGTGTTGGGGCAACGTGTTGCTCATGTGTGAATCAGTCAGCTCTGACTGTCTGAGGTGTATTGAGGCAACATTTGGAGAGGATTGGCAGGGACCTGGAGGGGATCTTTAACCTCCCCCAAACCAGGCGACCTTCAGCCAGTATAAGCAGACTGAGATAGGTGGTTTTGTGATCTACCTTCACATCCTGCCCTTTTACACCCTTCTTTTGGTAGTCTCTGGAGCAAACCACTTTTTAAACAAACAACAAACAAATAACAACTACAACAACACCCTATTAAACATCTCCTTTGGAGAAGGGAACCTTAGCACTGAAGAATTTCTTCTAATCAAACTCTTCCCCTCTCTTTTCACCAAGGTCACAATAGGATATGCAGCCCTCAGTCATCTGGCAGTTTCTCCCTTTTCCTCCCCTGGCCGATGGCTCACAGAATTTCCAGTCTGCTTAGACCCTAGAAAGGTCATTTCTTCAGCTTTGTCCAGGCTGACCCAACCTGCCAGGCACCTCTCAGAGTGCTTGTTGCTGTGGTCCTGAATTATTTTGTGAGCCCATAGGAGCATGGCAGGGGGTGTTACTAAGTATGGGGCAGCCAGCAATTTGTGGTCTGGCTGGGGGATTATTTGAGGATATATGAGGGTTTTCTTGGCCACACTGCTAAGGAAGTGCCTCGTGTGTGGAGAGGCAGGGTGCCTTTTAATGATTCCCTTTCTGCTGAATGTACACTTGGCCCCTATTATATGAAGGCTTATTATTGCATGCATGGATATGCAGGAGTGAAAACCAGGTATAACTGGGTTGGCCAGGACATCACATAAAGGTATTTTATTTTATCTTTTTAGTGTAATGCTTGCAGCTACTGCCTCCTCCTCCTCTTTCTCTTCTTCCCCCTCCTCCTCTTCCTCCCCCTCCCCCCTCTTCTTCCTCTTCCTCCTCTTCTTCCCCCTCCCCCCTCTTCTTCCTCTTCCTCCTCTTTCCTCCTCCTCCTTTTCCTCTTCCTCCTTCTCTTCTTCCTCCTCCTTCACAAGATACTATTTGGGATATCTCATTTTTCTACCTTAGTGTGGTTCTTTTTATGCTTCAGAACAATATAGCTTCCTCCCCACAGGTAGATTTTTAAGTCTGTATCCACTGGTGAGGATGGACTAGAAGTTGAATTGAATTGGTAAATGAAAAACAAACAAACAACCCTCTGAATCTCTGGATTCTAACTCTTGCCTTGTCAATCTTCTGGAATCCTGGGAATATCTCTTGCCTTTCCTGGGCCTGGGCATCCCTAGATCTAAAATGCATTCGAAGTGGGCAGTCCTTAAATGGCACTGTGATGGTTTGGTAGTGAATCCATCGCCACCATAACCCTGACATTCTTTTCACCAGAACTGCTATATAGTGAGTGATTCTTTTGGTTGTACTACAAGAGGTGAGGGAGCATTGACTAATAACTTTCAGGGCTATATCTAGTCTGCTCAGCCTCTAACTCCAGCAATGCTTTCCATGCCAAGAAGTCATCCGTGGTGACTGTGTTTTAGGCGTACACTAATGAAGTCTGGGCTCAAGGTGGGGGTTGGGGGGGAAGATTGTTTTGGTAATTGAATAACTTGGGCTTGTGAAAGACAAACGAGCCAAGAGTCACGATGCAAAATGGCAGCAGACCTCCTTTGCTTCTGGGGAAATACAAAGGTGGTTTGAGTTCATGTTGATGTGCCGTACACCTGCTTAGGAGAGGTATAGACAGAGAGATGGAGACAATTAAGAAAAGGTGATCAGTAGGAGGAGAAGCCATGCAATAGGAAAGTTAACTTTTCATTTGTTATGGACAGACCTTTAAGACCAGGAAGTGGTCAGGTTGGGAAAATCACTAGTGGAACTAGCTAATATGGTTTTCTGCATGTGGAGAGTTCAGATGCCTGATTTATGGAGACTTGTATAGCTATGTGTTGATAATCAAAACAGGACAATATGTTAAAGGCCGTCCTGTTGATTATCACAAGTTTTAGGGAGTAGCTTGTGATTTTTCCATATGTTATGGTAGTACGAGTGAAGTCATGAAATATGAGAGAAGATGGCCGTGAGGGAGTGGTCCTATGATCTTAAAATTATCTGTTCCTTTGGCCAGCTTCTCATACTAGACCAGGGAAGAAGGTGTTGTCTGAATGATACGGAGATTTTCTTCAAATCCAGATGTGTCGGTTTTAGTGTAGTGTCCTTGTCTACAGTACAGACAGTCATCCATGGAGTTGACTCTTTGCATAAAATGATTCTTTAGTGGGTGGGGCAGATAAGTGAACAGTCCTGGCACCAATGAATCTGTATCATTTAGGACCTATTAGAGGCCTCAGAGACTCAATCAGTGTGTGTAGGTATGGGGGCATGCAAGAGACAAAGGATAGAAAAAACGGAACTGCAGCCTAAGGTTCCTGTGTTAATGTCTAGTTCTTAAATATGTGCCCAGAAGCTAAATAAGCATATGGAAAAGAAAGGATCAGAGACCAGTGGTCAGGATGCAGGGAAAGGGGGACGATAGCTAGGGTAAAAAAGACAGGCCAGAAGTCTGTGCTCACCCACATATTTGCTTTTCTTTCTGGCCTGTTTTTTGGTAGGAGTCTCAATTTGACACCGTGAGGCAAGTGGGAGCTAGTCACTGTTCTCTGACAAAGTAGGGCGGAGTAGGAGCACAGTCTAAAGGAAAAAGCCTATGGAATGTACACAAATATCCCTCTGTCGTTTTTTACCAGTGTTCGATCTAAGTCACTGTTTACAGACTGACAGTAGGCATACCTGTTCCGTCTTTATTACCACAGAGGATGTGAGAGTGGATTTGGTAAACCCTTTGCTATCCTTGACCTTATAGAAAGGCAGGACCTACCTGCCCTTTAAGTTCTTTGTCAGCTCCAGTGTCCTCTTGCTCTGATCTTAGTTATTTTATTTATTTATTTATTTATTTATTTATTTATTTATTTATTTATTTATTTTTTGGTTTTTCGAAACAAGGTTTCTCTGTATAGCCCTGGCTGTCCTGGAACTCACTCTGTAGACCAGGCTGGCCTCGAACTCAGAAATCTGCCTGCCTCTGCCTCCCAAGTGCTGGGATTAAAGACGTGCGCCACCACCGGCCGGCTTCTGATCTTAGTTATAGACTTACAAAAAAGAAGCACTTGAAATTGGGCCGAATGATCAGATTGGTGTTTTCTTATGCAAACATAAGAAAGTAAATTTGACTGTGACTTTTGTGTTCTTGTTGGATACAGAGGTTATATGAGCAATGATATATCATTCACATCTTTCCAGCTGTGTTATAGGTCAGACCTAGTCCTAGCCTCAGCCCCAGCCCTAGTCCCTGCTCAAGTCAAGGGCCTGGCTGTCCCAAAGGTCTTTTTACAGGGTATTTTGTTGGGAGATGAATGCAGCCTGATTACTTATATGAATCCCTCCCTGATCTTTCCCACTAGAATCAACAAAGACACCTTCTTCAGTTTCATGGCATCTGCCTTCTTCCAGAAAGAACACAGCATGGAATAGAAATCTGTGTAAGGGTATACAGGGAATAGAACAAAAAGACTATATGGTATGTCTCACAAAGTTTGGCTAACCTTTTGCATACATAGAATTTTAAACCCTGTCATAAGTAATTTGCACACATAGGATTTTAGGTCTGTCTTATATACCTAGTACTCTGCTGATAACTATGTTTGTTCTGTGAAGGAAAAGGGTCCATCCCTGTTGTAGGGTTTTCCCTCTCCCAAACCTCAAAGACAATACTTTTAACTCCAGCTGGAAGACACTTGAGCATTGTTCTTTAAACAGTTAAAACATTTCTCCCTTGCTTCTCCCAGAACACTCCCCAGGAATTTCTTTAAAGAGAAAAAGACAGTTTCGGACAGAGACTACTAGTTATGGGGTAATTATCATGAGAGAACACGATTATGTTTATGGTTAGGCTTCTTCCAAACCAGAGGAAAATGTGCTGACCCATCTGGGAGAAGTTAATGGAGAACAGCAGAGATTACAGGAAGGTGTGCTCTCTGCCCACTGCCCCTGTGCCAAAGGGCAGGCTTAACTAAGGGCTGCTGTACTGCTGCTGCTCCTCGTTGGGACCTAGAAACAGAGTTCTGAGAGTCTTTGGAAATCACCTAGTTTAAGATCATTTAAGGAACCTTCTGTGGAGGGTCTCTGATTATGTTTTCCACTGGTCAAGGGGGATCTTGTGTGTATTTAAGCCTGCCTACATCCCTGTTGTCAGGTTTAATCTGTGGACAGTTTTTAATCTATGTTGAGTTGCAAACATTTCTCTTTGCCTCTCATCCATGGGGCTAAGCTCTGCAATCTTGGGCCATACAGAACAATGGTAGTTCCTCTGTTTTTAGAAAAACCCTTGAGAGATTGGAATAAAAATGATAGGCTTCCTCAACTTTTTCTTACGGGGTCTGCAATTCAGCCTCTCCCTCTGTACTTTTAAAAATAAAATTTATGTGCTTTGTCAACTCTTATGAGATCTGAGGTTACTCTATTCACTCTGGCTTCACTACACCTTGTCCGTTGTTCTCTCCTCTCCCCTCTTCAAATTTCTGGTGCTTAAGATCAAACCTAGGATATTACACACGGTAGTCAAGTGCTCTACCACTGGGCTACATCCCTACTCCTTGGGTCTCTCTTAAGTTATGGAACCCACATGCAATATAGCTATTCCCTGAGAAAGGTATGAAAATTAAGTGAGACCCTATATTTGGTGCCGAGAATTGTATCCAGCTACAGACTATTCTTTTAAAAACCTGTATCTGAAGGGGACTCAGCAGTTAAGGGTCTTGCAGATGACCTTCCTTTGATTCTCATTATTCATATGACAGCTCAAACTTATAACAGTTTCAGATCTGCTGCCCTTCTTTTGACCTCCTCAGGCTCCTGTTTGCGAATGTGTTTATGCGCATGCTCACACACACACTCATAAAATAAAAGAAGTATTTTTAAAAGAAAATATATGTTTTTCTGGTGGCAATGTCCTAAGAAGGCCTCGTATCCATGTCTATTAGTTGAAGGAAGTACTGTGCTGCTGGTAATCGATACTTGTCCAAGGTCTAAATAAGCACAGAGGAAAGCTATATGATGAAGTGTGTGTGTGCGTGTGTGTGTGTGTGTGTGTGTGTGTGTGTGTGTGTGTGTGTGTATGTGTTTGTGTGCGCGTGCACGCACTTTTATATGTGTGTTAGTCAAGGCAGATGTTGGATGTCTGCCTCTGTGGTTTTCCACTATGTTGTTTTGAGACAGAGCTCTTTAATGGCCTGGACTGCTTGGCCTTTGAACATCTGATCCCTGACCCTACCCCAGTGTTTGGGTTATAGGTATGCACCACCATGCCTGTCTTCTCTGTGGGTGCTAGAGATCTGAACTTGGCTCCTTATGGTTACACAACCAATACTTTTTCTACTGAGCCCTCTCCCTAGCCACATATCATACATTTTGAGTGACACTTTTCATCTCCTACTATCTATATGGAATTCCCCCACCCCTAGCCCAGAGCAGCTGTGAGAAAGACACTCCAGGGAAGATGAGAGAGAGAGAGAGAGAGAGAGAGAGAGAGAGAGAGAGAGAGGGCTTAGACCTTCATGGAGTGTATATGTCTAAACAAAGACATTGTTAACAGAGTAGGAAGTGGTATTTAATAAGTATTGTCAGAATCAAAATTCCATTTTTTTTTTTACCTCTCTGAACTTTTCTTCTAGGAAAAGTAATCAACTTCAAAATTGAAAATACCAACCATATGCCATATGCGATATGTAAGTAGTCTCTAACACACACATACATACACACACGCACACGCACACATACACACATATACATACACATATATACACATCTATGTGTGTGGGGGTGTACTCGCGCGCTTGCGTGTGTGTGTGTGTGTGTGTGTGTGTGTGTGTGTGTGTGTGTGTGTGTGTGTATGTATGTATAGCACTGATTGCAGTGCCTCCTGCAACTCTGAGTTTCTAGGGTCTTCTGTTTAGAGTTGGAATAGCCACAGAAGTCACTCCTGCTGGAGGTCTTGTATCCACAGGCTTTTAAAAATCTGTCTCCACTAATTACCTGGGAAATGCCTTTCTTTACTCCTAAAGTCTAGACCAGGGAGAAGATTGGGGCAGGGCTTAATTTTCATTGTTGGAGCCTGAGGGTTCTAGGGAAGGGAAATTGAAGTCTAAGGAACATGTCAATACTGACACTTGACAATCAATAGTAGTTAGGCTCACACAGAACAATTCTAGAGAGGCCTACTTAATCCATAGTATAAGAGCAAGGAAATTATTCAACATAACCATACTGTATGATATTGTTTATAAGAAATGGAATTCAGAGCTCCAAGATGCTTACTTACACAAGGTATTCTTGGAAAACAATTCATCTATAAGTGATGGAAAAGTACTCTAGAGAGTTCTAGTACACAGCTCTGGGTGTCATTGGGATTTCTGTTGCTAGTAATGCTTAATGTAATCATACCATCAATTAGGACCAGATGTGTGTTACATTTTCCTGGATGCTGAACTGTGTGTGTGTGTGTGTGTGTGTGTGTGTGTGTGTGTGTGTGTGTAGGTTTACCTGAGAGTTATCTTGCAGTTTTATTCTGGGTGTGTTGATAATGAGATCACTTTCACTTAGCATCTATGAAACCAAATATTTTGTTTCCTGGTGCTCCCTGAAATATTTATTACTGACTTTAATTAAGTTGTTGATGAGTAAATTGAAATACAGTTTCTCCTAGCTAAAGATTGTGTTCCTAGGACCAGGGATGAAGTAAACTTTGTCTCCTCATGTCCCTTAGACACCTTCAGTGTAAATAGGCGAGTGGAAACCCTGTCATGTGTATTAGTTTTGCAAGAGATGATCTGTTTCTTCCTCACACTACACTGGCATGTTTATTTGGGCAGAGCCATCCTGCTGGGGCACCGAAGTGGCAAGAATCAAGATGACTTGAGCTCTCAAAGTAATTTCTAACCCCTCCCATGGCTCTTCACCTCCACACCCTCCTCTTTCAGTGTAAGTCTGTGCATATGCTCTGGGACAGAATGAGTACTTCCTCATTAAGAGGAAGAAACCCATTTTTCATCCATCCATCCATCCATCCATCCATCCATCCATCCATCCATCCATCCATCCATCCATCCATCTTTATTTCATGTCCAGTTCTCGATTTCCAGCCTACACTCACAAGCACTGGTTGTTTACAGTCTCCATCTTGGACTGACTCAGAAGCCATTGGCTCTTTGTTTCTTTGTTCATTGGCTGTCCTGCCCTCTATCCAAAACCCATTTTCCCCTCTTGGTCCCCATAGAGCACTTCTGCTTTGCTATAGCAGCTTTGTCTCTTGGCTCAGGCATGCTCTGGTAGGCGATGAGAGAGGCTAATTGAGGCCAATAAGTTTAAAACCGGTACATTAAAGTAGAAACAGAGGGAAGATTTCTCATACTTCATCTTTCTCTGTCCTGTCTGAGTTAAGGACAAGTCTTTTGTCACCTTCCGTTACTTGGAAATGCTTAGCAATTTTCTGAGTAATCTTGGCATGTTTCTTTTACCTCTTTGTGACAATCTGTTTTTTTTTTTTTTTTATTGGTAAGAACTTTCAGGGAGTAAACCTCTACTTTCTGGAACGACTTGAGTGTCCTTTCTTGTTCTTGCTGTGGCAATGTGAAGGATGACTGATGGCAGGCAGCTCTTACAGAACACTACGTTTCTCCACACTCCGGCTTCCTATCTTTACAGAAGTGGCTATTTCCTGGTGTGTTCTCAAAGACGGGCATGGTCTGTTAACTTTCACTCAAGTCTTTTAATGTTACCTCTCTAAAGAATGTGGGAGGTAGGAGTCCTTTGACAGGACCAAGGGTTAAGCCCACTGAAGAACAGATTCTTTGAGGTATCTTCTGGCCCTCATTCTAATACCACCCAACAGATTTCTAGCTGTTTTGTTTTTTTCTTCCGGTAAGCCCCCCGGCAGGAAAGTTTTGAACAGTTCTCTTATATTTATTGCCTTTCATGGTCTATCAGAAACCGATCTTTCTTTTGAGAAGAGGGGGTTAGAGGTAGAGCTAGAAGCAAAGCTGGTTTGACTAGTCATTCAGGAAAAGGGTTAGATATTCATGGCTACAGCCTCATCTTTGCTTATGATACCATGACAAGCTAAAGCCTTGTCTTTGTTGGGCTGTCTTACTGTTTTCCATTTCTATTTGTGTGTGTGTGTGTGTGTGTGTGTGTTTAAGTCTAAGTCCCCCTCCCCAAACTTCCACAGGCAAGTAGCTTTTTATGGCCCCTCTCTCTCTCTTATTGACTGTATGAGTGTTGATGTTTTGACTACAAAGTGGCGAGTGTGTGTCAGACCTGACTCATGTTCTTTGGAGAAGTTGACTGTGACTTTGGGGCTTTCTTAATTTAAATTGTTAATTAAGAAAGGTCAAGACCATAGGCTGAAACATGGATCAGGCAAGGATCTGGTTACTTGCAGGTATTTCTAGAGTGGAGACCTGTAGTTTGGGCTGTAGTTCAGCAATCTATTGGATGCAAAGAGTGGTCAGAGCCTACACAAGGGGGGATTACAAATCCTGAGACCCTGCTGTTGGGCAATGATTTCTGTTTCAGGTATTTTCCACTTGTTCTTTTTTAATATTTATAGCAGGTTTTGAGGTGAATATTGATGTCTCAGTTATGCAAATGAAGGACTTGAGACCCAAGAGAAGTTAAGTGACAGATTTGAAATTCTATGCCAAGTGGGAGAGCTGGCATTGAAACTTAATTTGGGAGGCAGAGGTGTAGTTTCAGTCCATAGTGCCACCACAGTATTATTTTAATTTTAATCGTTTATTTTGATTTTTGCAGTGCTGTGGATAGAACTCAGGCCTATGAGTATATGCTAGGAAAAGCTCTACTGCTGAGCTAAACCTCTGGCATTCAAACATCTAGCTGATTCCAAGTCTCAGTTTCTTTTTTTACAATACCACACTTATATATATTAAAATTAAGGAGAGTTGGGTGGGAGAAAGAAGAGGAATGAGAAATGAAATTTAATGAAGAAACTGGTAATGTTGTCAATAATTGTACCTCAGGGGATAGGATCAAAGAAAAGTTTGTGTTTTAAATTGTGTGTGTGTGTGTGTGTGTGTGTGTGTGTGAGAGAGAGAGAGAGAGAGTGCGTGCGTGCATGCGTGCGTCTGTGTGTGTGTGTGTTTCTCTCCTGGCAGTGCTGGGGATAGAACCTAGGGCTTGGGGCATGCTAAAGAATCAGTCAAACGATCTACAAACTGAGTCATATCCCAGGTCTGTTTTTTTTCCCCAGAACAGTTTTCTTCTGAGCTACAGTTACATCTGTAGCCTTCAGAAGATCAGAATCTTAGTCTCACAACTGCCTGTCATCTGTGAGCCTTTTAAGTAAGTCATTTTCCTTGTTGTGTCTAGGTCTTATGATTCTCAAATGAAAATTATTGAATTTGTATGGTCCAATAACAGGAAGTCAAAAAAAAAAAAAAAAGAAGCCAGGAATTTGAGAGCAGGGAGTGGTGTATGAAGAGCTGAAGGGGGAGGGGGAAGTATAATTTAATTATAATCTCAAATGTAAAATAAAATGAACTTGTATGGTTGTTCCAATAGAGGTGATTCCCTTTATCCTTTACTTCATAGAAATACCAGAGGCATATGTGATTGAAGAAGGAAATAGATTATTTCCTAGGTATCCTTATTAAACTGAAATTCCTGTCAAAGAATTCTGAACTTAAACGCTAAAATATTTGAGGTTGCCAAATGGGCATGAAATGACAGGACAATTTTAGTGATGTCTGCAACTGCCAGAGGTAGAAAGACAAGCTTTAAAAAGCTGTGTTAAACCTTGCTTGGTTGTCCTAAAACTCTCAATTAATACTTCAATCTATCAATCAATCAGTCAATCAGTCAATCAACCAGTCAGCCAATCTACAGATCAATCAGTCAACACAGATTTGTTGAGCACTTGGCAGAGTGCCTACCCCTAAACTACAAAATTCAAGAGCTGACCACCAGAGTAGACCTGATCTTTGGATTCTCAAAGAGATGACAAGTTTATTGAAGTTTATTTATATATTGCTCCCTAGACATAACTATTTACTTTATGTCCAGGAAACAAAGAGCTTTAGGTGCTGAGACTATAGAATAAAATTTAATAAGATTTGTTCATGGATCAATGTTGGGAGCTTTGTGGGAAAAGTAAAAATTGAAGCTGGACCTGCGGGTTACATGCATGGTACTTGGGTAATCTTGGGTGGTAGAAGAGAGTTTGTTCTAGTTGGATGAATGCCTTAAAGACCCAGGCAGAATTAATGTATTTAAACCAGGCATCCAGCCAGTACAGTACCAGTCACATAACTGCTTGGCTGAGGAGAGACCTAAAGTTAACAATAGCCAGGAAGAGACCATTTGAAACAATATGGCAATGTGCTGAGAGTGTGTTAGATGTTGTCAGATGACTGGGCGTTAGTGATACTGTATACCACTGAAAGAATGAAGCAGAAGTTACAGGTATCAGAGGTGATGCCTATATTTTAAATGTAGAAGGTGGGGATTGGAAAGGGGAAGCAGTTTGTATTTTAGTTTTGAATCTTCTGTTACTGTTTATGGGACAATCAATCTAGGTAGCCTAGAAGGAAATGAGGCCAAAGAGAAAGGGGTTTGTTTATATTTGTTTACTTAGGGGTTCAATAAATTGAAATGGCAAGTCATTCTGTTAGGAATACTGTGGTCAACACACAATTTTCTAATCTATTGATTGTTCTGTAAATCAGTTAATTGCCAGACAATCCTATGCCCCAGAGACATAGGAAACTTGCCTGCTTTGTGATTTAATGAGCATTCCTAGCTTTGTCTTGTTAGTGTCTCTGCTCTGCAGGATGCCTAGGCAGTAGAGGTGTTGCTAGCTGGAGTTCTTTTTACATAAATAGAACATTCAATGAGATAGTAGGGGAAAAAAGCAAACCAAAAAAAAAAAAATGCAAACCTCAGATGGACGTGATAAAGTGGATTGAGGCTTCTAAAAAATATCAATTGACTTTGCCAAGATGTTTAAGGATTGTTTTCTGTATATGTAAAACAAAATGTGGTGGCTTGGTGAGGCAAACGTCAAACCACCGGAGTTTCAAGTTTCTGTTCCATTTTGATTGTTAGAAGCATTCTTCTCTCTGCCTGGCATGAGCTATTATTAATCTGTGAATATCATTGTTGATGTTTTCAGAATAGTAAGTGTTCTTCAATATGACCTTTAAAAATATTATTCAACTTCTGTATAGGATTTCATTGCCTAGGTGGTATCTTTACCACCCTAAAATAAAGAGGAGACGGGGATTCATTTCACAACCTCTTTTGCTGTAAATCTGGCTGGAAAAAAATAATTTATCATTGAAACTTTTAAAAGTTTGGAGTGATTAACTATAGCACTGACATTCTTTATCTTTATAGTTAATAGAACGCCTTAGCAAGATTCAATTTGTGTGTAGATGTATCTGTGAATTTGAGGGCCATCCTGTCTCCTCAGCTTCCCATCCTTCATGAATCGACTTCTAGCTCATTACTACTTTTGTGCAACCGCATGTGCTTTTCTTCACCGTATGAAACTAAACTCAGAACTTTCTACAGATGACTGTACTATGGAAATTGGTCTAAACCCATGTCCAACTCTTTGTAGATGAAACGACACTGTTTGCTATGAGGTTAATGGGTGTGTAGGTTCTTTAATTTGCCTCCTTTCTCTGACCAGGTGAAATAACTTGTAATTTATATTTGAAATTCATTCAAATACCTAGCTGCTGGGGAGACTTTTTTTTTTTTTTTTTTTTTTTTTTTTTGGTGGCAAAGACTGCTTGAGTGCTAGGCTCTTTCAAGAGCTAGCTTGCTAACTGCTCTGCTGTGTGAGCTGGGGTGGGGTGGGGGGTAACTCTCCTCTTCTGGATGTAAAGGACTCAATGTGTAATTTTCGTGTTTTCTCCATGCCCTTGGCTTGAGAAATGTGCTCAGGCTCTGTACATACTGGATCTGCTTAAGGGACGCTTTTGGCTCTTAGCCCTGTTCAGCTGCAATAGGGTTTAAGTTACAGACTTTCCCTTTCCAGCCCCTAATAAAAAGCAAAGGAATGAAGGGCAGAACCAGGGAGAGTTAGTTTCCACTGCTAAGACCCAGGTAAACATGCTTCTATCTCACACATCCTAGATTGGGGTCCTAATTTAAGGCTGAACTCTGCTTGGAGCCTGTAAGTGATGGTGATCTGGAATAGGTCCCTGACAATCAAGTTTTACCCTATGCTGGGTCTTCTTTTCCCCTTTCTTTTGCCTGTCTGTCTTTCTCTTCACTCTATCTTTTTCTTCCTGTTCTGTTCCCAGCTTAGAGGAGGCTGAGATTCTAGTGACCAAGTCAACTGTTACCACTGGAGAAGAAGAAAGGTACATCATCCTTGATTTCCTCTAAACTGGGAGTTTTACAGAAGCTTCTCCCAACCTACCCTGACAGTTCACAGAGCCAACCTCAGGACAAAATCTAGGAGTCTTAATCTAAGTAAAAAGTATTATTGGTATCACTCCAGACTCAAAAGAGAGGCATGAGTGATGAGCTTTGAGATGGTGAGCTCAGATGGGATGGGATGGGATGGGATGGGATGGGATGGGATGGGATGGGATGAGATGAGATGAGATGAGATGAGATGGTGAGCTCAGATGGGATGGGATGAGATGAGATGGTGAGCTCAGATGGGAAATGGCAGCCTTGAAAGAAGATCTCAAGAAAACTGGACTAGCAGAACGGGGCTTCCTTCTGGAGGAACAGCTACAATAGTATATTTGCCTCTTCAAATGGTTTTCCACCCTTTGACCATACTCATCCCCTTGAAATTAATAGTTTCCTACTGCCAGTAGAATAGAGCGCAGACTACTTTTGCTGGCTATTACAGACCGTTTTTCCCTTTGACCCTAGTCTGACTTTTTATTTCTACTAGATTCCAGATTTTCAGAGAGAATGATATCATCTCTGTTCTTAAGCTCCTCACTGGGAAATTCTGCCCTTTGCTGTCTCCATCCTGGTATCTCTTCCTGTGGTGGCCATGCTTTACACTGTAATCCTCTACTTCCCCTCTTCTCTGTGTTCCTCTGTGGGGTCCAACCACTGTGAGCACCAGCTCTCCAGGACATCATCCCAGATGGCTCCTGGTGGAAATGACCAACTTCCCGTAGAAACTTTGGTGAGCCTCAAATCCACATGTTAGCTGCAATTGGAGGGGACACATGACGATATTGATGGTAGGGGAAGTTAGGTAGGATCCCTTCAGTGCAACCTGAGATGTGAAAAGAGGTGACAGTAGTGGGGGGATGAGGGTGTCTCTAGGCTGCCTGGCTTGCTGCATATGTAAGCTGTGTTCCCCAGGATAAAACTGGGGAGTGAAGATTAGAGCATTCATTAAAATGTAGGGAAGTATTGCCGTGGGACTTGTAACACAACAGCCATTCTGCTTGCTATTCTGTGTTCAGATTGAAGCACTTCATTCCTTTAGCTGAAATGTGAAGACTTTAAATCTGTGTGTGTATGTGTGTGTGCTTGTGTGCGTATGTGCATATGTGCATATGTGTGTGTGTGTGTGTGTGTGTGTGTGTGTGTGTGTGCGCGCGCGCGCGCGTGTTTACCTATGCTTAAAACAAGCCCAAACATGTTCTATTTCACTGGACTTGCTTGTGAGTCACTGTCTGGTATTTATACATAATGCCTTAAGTGTCTTCGTTATTTGACCATGACATTCCTTTTCTCACTGTCTCACTCAAAGCTGAGAACACCAAGAAAGGAAAAAAGGAACTGACTAATGAGGTTTAATGTCATTGGTGCTCTCTGCATGACGGTCAGGTTATCTTAGGGCAGTAAGGGGACAGGTTAAGAATCAGTGTTCAAATAGCCAGGGACAGCACAGTAACAGCAGGAGTGCCTAGTTTGCTACTGATCAGTCTACTGCTGCTGAGTGTGTTTTACGGGCGCGGACTTTCAGAGCTCATCTGTCAAGAGACCCAGGAAGGGACCCTTATCAGAATCTCTTGTAAGTATGAAAGAAGTATGAATAATTAGAGACATCCTTAACTAGGAAATGAGCAGATAGTTGCATACATTGGGGGGAGATTTAGATAATATTACCGTGCTCCTTACTTCTACATTTTTTCAGGGAATCGTATCTTTAAGGGTATAAGAATGGTAAACCCCATCTGGGGGCGCCTTAGTTTTATCAAAGGGACAGAGCCTCGGATAGGAAGGACATTGCTGTTAGCATGGTCATTTAGAGGCCAGACAGCTAGTAAATCATTTAAGAAGGAATTAAAGGTTCAAAGGGCAGGAGAGAATTCTTTGGGTGACCTCATAGGTGCTTGAAAAATCAAAGGGCTAGCTGATGTGCTTTTATGTATTGAAGGCTGGTTTGAAAGGGAAAGGGAATAGAAACGCACAAAAAGAAATTGGCATTGCAGTTTTTGTGTGCTTGGGAGCCTTAACTCTGGGGCGGGGATGATCAAAGTTCCTGTTAAGTGTCTTTTGTGTTCTTGACATTATGCATGCATATTCAGTATAATACCATCACTGCCATGAATTAAGTCATACTGGCCCTATTTCAGGGATGAAAAAAGTGAGGTCCGGAGAGGCAAAGCATTGTTCTTCAGATAAAGCAGAGTGAGAATGTGAGTCCACCTTTAACCAATTCCAAATCACATGCTTGTCTTATGATACCTTACAGTTTTGTTTCAGAGATCCCATTTTTATGCTTCATATTATCTTTCTGATCCCACTGGTCACTATGGTGAGCCTGTGTTGTTTGCATTGGTAACATCGGACAAAGTTGAGTTTCACACACCAGTCATTTCAAAGCTTTCGTGGGAAGCTCATTTAAGACACAAATTAAACACTCTTCAGGGTGTGTGTGTGTGTGTGTGTGTGTGTGTGTGTGTGTGTGTACAATGCATGGAAGATACTTAGTAATGTCCCTTTTCATAGACATAGGGGCAGAAAGGTTTTATTACCTTGTCAGAATTCATCCAGTCCGTAATTGGCTCAGTATTCAGATTTTGATTTTTCTCTTTTTTGCGAGTCCCTGTTCTTCCCACTGCTTCTGGTGTTTTGCAAAGTGGAAAGGGAGTTAGTAAACAACACTGGGTGTGGCAATCTTGGGCCCTCCGGGTCTTTTTTTTTTTAATCTTTTCTATCTTTGCCAACAATTTAAAATAATGGGTAGCCTCCTTCCTTCCTTTGCTTCCTTCCCAGTCTTTTTACTGGGGCAGTTTAAATTAGTATCTTAGAGGTGTGATCAATGTTCAGGGAGCAAAATTAATAATTGTACAAAAAGACACGTCTTACTTCTTCATCCCTGTCCCTAAACCACCTATGTTTTCTTCCCAGAGGCAACTGCTGATATCAATTCCCTATGTCCTCTTTAGTGCTTCCATTTTCTTCTTCCCCGTGTGTGTCTTCCTTATTTGTCTCCAGTGTGACTAGCTGATGTCTACGTGAAGGCCAGCTTTACTGACATTGCCCTGGACTCCATTCTTGATTTCTTGGTACATTATGTAAAGACTGCTTACCATGAAAGGGCAGGCGAAGAAAAATTTCCTGCTCCTTTTGATCTCCTTATCTCTCTAATTTTATTTCCCCCAACTGAATTTATTTTTATTTTTAAAAGATTTATCTATTTATTTTCTTTATGTGAGTGCACTGTATCTGTCTTCAGACACACCAGAAGAGGGCATCGGATCCCATTACAGATGGTTGTGAGCTACCATGTGGTTACTGGGAATTGAACTCAGGACCTCTGGAAGAACAGTCAGTGCTTTTAGCCACTGAGCCATCTCTCCATCTCTCTCTGAATTTATTTTTATTGTGCCTTTTCATAGTATCTCTCTGTATACCCAGGCCAGTGTTACACACACACACACACACACACACACACACACACACACACACACACA